>PVIC010016053.1:0-34410 GCA_004025085.1 Thryonomys swinderianus | reverse complement strand
TTTTTTTTTTTTTTTTTTTTTTTTTTTTTTGAGACAGGGTTTCGCTTTGTAGTTCAGGCTGGCCCTGAGCTCACTATGTAGCCCAGGCAAGCCTCAAACTCAGCAATCCTCCTGTCTCTGCCTCCCGAGTGCTGGGATTACAGGCGTGAGCCACCATGCCGGGCACTGTGGTATGCGGTATTGATGGCTGGTGGGCGTGAGTCACCACTCCCAGCATTGTATGTGGTTACCAGGATCAAACTCAGGACCCTGCACTTGCGAGGCAGGCGCTGGAACCACTGAACTAAATCTCTGGCCCAGTGGGATGGTTTTTTATTAATGGAAGTCCTGTACTATCTGTGACTTCATCCCTTATGAAAAGTAACCCTCACTGGCACACACTGTCACTATAATGGCCACTGCTATATTGTTGGAACTTTAGGGTTAGTGGTAGACAAATCAACCAGAAGAGATTTGGTATTGCATAGCATTGCAGCAGCAGCTCCATGGTCCCTGGCCTTAATTCCTGGGTCTGAAGAAGCAGGGAATGATGATGTGGAATTGGTAAATGGAGTCCTCAGAGCTCCCTGAGATGCTAACCATACCCTTTCCTTTCAGCGGCAGTTAGGAAGGCAGCTCACCCTACCACAATGCCAGCTGGATCTGTGCTTTCTAAACAACTTGGCCAGAGATAGAAAGAAAAAGAGGCTTAATTGTTTCCGGGTGTTAAGGAAATGACTTGGGTCACTTTTTGCATGGACAACAGGCCATATGGGTGATGCTGATCTGGCCCCAGCTGACTTCTGTCCTGGGGTGATAGATACAGAGATGAAGCTGAGGACAGTCATGTGTCCCCAGTGTTAGAGGTCTGTTTTCTGCCTCAGGTACCTTCCTCTCACATGGCAAATCTAGTTACCTGTCACTTATAATCTTTTCACTAGGCAAAGGTAATCTATATGTTCCCTGTTAGTTTTCCCTGTTAGCTTTCGATATTTTTTTTTTTTTTTTGAGACAGGGTCTCGCTTTGTAGTTCAGGCTGGCCCTGAGCTCACTATGTAGCCCAGGCAAGCCTTGAACTCAGCAATTCTCCTGCCTCTGCCTCCCGAGTGCTGGGATTACAGGCCTGAGCCACCAGGCCTGGCATTGTGGTGTGTGGTATGATTGTTGGTGGGCTTGAGTCACCACACCTGGTATTGTTGTATGTGGTAACTGGGATTGAACCAGGGACTTTGTGCTTGCTAGTCAGGCACTGGAACCACTGAGCCAAACCTCTAGCCCAGCACCTTCTTCTTAAAGAAGGGCTTAGCTTTTAAGACATTTCCCCAAGGGAAGGAAAGAATAAACCCCATGCAAGTCATTCTGACATTTGTTCTGGCTCAACTACTTTTCACATTTTATTTCCTGCTCTTAATAATGACTTATTAATTGGTCCGTTCAATTATTTTAAATAATAGCAAATATTCTGACTCTGC
The DNA here is from genome assembly GCA_004025085.1 of Thryonomys swinderianus. Classification (NCBI taxonomy): domain Eukaryota; kingdom Metazoa; phylum Chordata; class Mammalia; order Rodentia; family Thryonomyidae; genus Thryonomys; species Thryonomys swinderianus. Next base: position 32,959 of record PVIC010016053.1, on the reverse strand, counting down.
CTAACTAAACTTAAACTTAATTATTCCCTCTCTACACATATTAAACACATCATTATTTGTAGCTTTACTTAGCATTTGTTTTATTTTGCAAATTTATACAAATTAATTTTTATGGCATCTGATTTTAAGAGTACAGGTATTTGTTTCTGCGATATTGTCTTTAGAGGATTCCCTACTCTGCCTCCAGAAAAAAAAGAAAGAAAGAGAGAAAGAAAGAAGAAAAAACTGGTCAAGATTACAGCGTGTGCTGAATTAGCACTATTGTCCCTGTGGTGAGGGCTCAGAGAGCTGTGTGTGTGAAGGCCACAGCATTTCTGGGAAACCTCAGAAGGGATATTTGGTGTTGCACAATCAAGTACTCCTTTTGACCTAAACCATGTTATGGTTTTCTTGAAATTATTGAAGGGTTAGAACTTTCCCCCATTAACATGATGGGTAAAGTCACGTTTTCCCCCAGGAGCACAAACATGCGAACAGAAAAGATTAGCTGCAGAAATCTACTTGAGACTTTCCTCTTGTTGCATCTTCCTTATTTCTGAGCTGTTAGGTAAACTTCCACTACCACCTGTGGTCTTTAAGTTGACATTGTTGGGAATTTTTTTCTCTAGACCTTTTGGAGAAGAGTTTCAGATCTTCAGAGCCAAAATGTAATAAAATAAAATGCGATTTATTCTCTAGGAGAATGAAGGCATTAGGTGAGCTGAGTTCTTAGGACAGTAAAGAGAATTAATTGAGAGCACACAAAGGATATGGAGTCAGGGCAGGCACAAAGTAGGCACTCAATGAAACACAGCTATTCTCATCTGAAAATCATGCCTTCATCCCAGCACTATCAGCAGAGCCAGAGAAAGAGAAGAGAGGTGATAGAAAGGAAAAGTAAAAGTTAGATGTTTGGGGTAGAGTGGTCAAAAGGCTGGAAGAAAAAGTAGATAAAGAAAAAAAGTATCTCCTCTCCTCCCCTCCCCTCCCCTCTCCTCTCCTCTCCTTTCCTTGAGATAGGGTCTCGCTTTGTAGTTCAGACTGGCTCTGAACTCATTACATAGCCCAGGCAGGCCTCAAACACACAGCAATCCTCCTGCCTCTGCCTCTGAGTGCTGGGATTATAGGCGTGAGCCACCACACCCGGCATTTTGGTATGTGGTACTGGGGATTGAACTCAGGACCTTGTGCTTGTCAGGCAGATGCCAGAATCACTGTGCTAAATCCCTGGCCTCAGAAGTATCTGCTTTCACTAGCGATGATTTTGATGGATTCTGGAGACCATAGATGGCTGGATCCTTTACTTTATTATTAGTCTACTGAACTCTCTTTTCCTAGTGGCCTACATTTTAACATGTTTCATATCATCTGGCAGGCACTCCATAGCCAAATCCATAAAATGTGAGTGAAAATTATTATTTTTGCTTTTTCTGGTGTGATCTAAATAGCCATAAACACCAAAAAACTGAGCTCATTTCTCCCTACATCTCTAGAACGCTATTGAAATGCAGTTATTCTTTGAGGAAAATGTTTTAAGATACCACTTGTTCTAGTTCTCTTAGTTCTCCATTAAGGGCTTTTGTGGTGAGGCTTGAACACCTGTAAGCTAGACCAGAGGGCACTGAAAGAAGCTGCTTCTGTCTGGTAAGTAAAGCATTCTGGGAAACTTCTTACTTTTTTTTTTTTTTTTTTTTTTTAGGCCTTAAAAGATCATTTAGTGCACTGAAGTATCAATTTTCTAACTGATGTCCTTGGAGCCTGAAAATGTAAGGTGACTCCAAAAAGTACAGCATTCCATTATTTTTGCCAGTGCTTAGTTTTATAATGAGAGAAGTCAGAAGTTTCTTATAAGAGTGTTAGCTGATCTGGGTACTGGAAGAGATTATAGAAGCTGATGAAGTCCTAAAAAGTGAAAAATGCCTTTCTTCTCCATGGCTAGGAGAACAGAACAAGGAAAGAAAGTCTTTAGTTTAACTGACAGGAGTCACAATTCCACAGCCACTTGAGATACCCATCATGCGGCCCCTCTGCCGGAGAGTGTCCCGTCTTTGTTGGTGAGGTTAGTGTGCTCCGGGCTGAGGGACATTCTGATTTGCTGGGCTGTGTCCTACATCACGAGTTTCGATAGGACGGTCTTTAGTACTGACTTCTCCTTAGGGTTCTGCTCAATTAGTAGAGCCGCACTGAGATTGGGGGTCACGGGATGTCACTGAACTTTTACAGCTGGCAGTGTCCTTGCTTTCTGGACAGTCTGGGATCTTTTGCACTGAGATGAATGCAGACCAAGGGTGACAGTTAGGAGAGCAGGTCATCCAATAGATGCAGTGGGGAGCTGTTCAAGGTCTGAATGGCCATGTATCCTAAGTGGTCCAGGGGGCATCTTAAAAACAGATCTGCCTTTTGGGAAACAAACAGGGGTCTCGCTGTGGCCTGATGGAAACAGCCAGTGTGGTGGAACTGCTCCAACAAATAGGTGGGAAAAAAGAGAACGGCTTCTGAGTCCCTTGTCAGAGAGTTAAAGGAGAGCGTGACAGCGACCCTAGGTGAGCACCAGCCGGCTAGGTCTGAGAAGGAAGAAAGGCGGAATGATAGAGACGCGGAACAAGGCAGAGGCTGACGTGAGACGAGATTCCAGGCGAGGCTGGGATGGACTCTGAGGGCAAAAAACGATTTGGGGTGTCATTTGAGCGTGACGACAAGGTACCAAAAGGTTTTGGGAGAAGAATGATGCTGTCTAATAGTCTTCAAAATACCGCACTGGTGAGAAGGGATTCTAGAGGGGCAAGAGTAGAAGCAGACAGTAACCAAGATGCTGGTAGCACAGGAGAAAGGAAAAATGATGGCTTGGCTAGAGCAGTAGGACTGAGGCTGATGGAAAAATGAGCAGCTTCAGAAAGTATTTTGGATGTTAGGTTTCTAGGTCGTCCACGCGGTAGGTGCGTCAGGGGAAAGAAGAGCTAGGTTCTGGTGTTATTTTTCTGGAAGGAGAGGAAATACATTTAGTCAAGCACTTGGTTGGATATCTGAGTTCTGGGTGGCTTTTAGAAACCCAGGCAGGTGCAAGTACATAGTCTGAGTATGAACTGCAGAATCTTAGATATTAATGTGGGATTACTGGCACACAGAGGTTTTTAAATACAGGAAAACAAAACATTTACATAGCTCAGTTCATACTCACCTACCCCAAACTAACACTTAGAGAAGGAAGTTGTGAGTAGTAAGGGTAAAAAGATGAGAAAGACAGCTTTTCTACCAGTAGGAGCTGTTATGAGGGGGCGAGGCAGACCCTATTGCTCTTGCTACCATGCAGTGGTAAAATGGAGCTGAGTACATAGATGAAGAAAGCTGTAACAAGTTCTTATGTGTGGGTTTGGCAGGGACAGCAAAGCCAAGAGATGACCTGAAGGTTGTTCTTTGATAAGAAGAATTTTCTTGTGAGCTCTTTGCCCTTAACATGGGTGCTTATTGATTGATTGAGACAGGGTCTCACTTTGTAGTTCAAACTGGCTCCGAGCTCACTATGTATGTAGCCCAGGCAAGCCTCATACCCACAGCAATCCTCCTGCTTCTGCCTCCTGAGTGCTGGGATTACAGGTGTGAGCCACCATGCCTGGCACTGTGGTGTGTGGTACTGATTGCCAGTGGGTGTGAGTCACCATGCCCGACGTTATTATATGTGGTTACTGGGGACCAAACTGGGGACTTTGTGCTTGCAAGGCAGACACCGGAACCACTGAGCTAAATCCCTAGCCCTGCGGGTACTTATTTAGAAACCATGGAGAGCAGAAGGGGTTGATTGTAGGAGTATCACAAGGACAAGAAACTTTGTTTTTAGAAACTCTTTGATCTTAGGCAGGGCAATAATCAATTTGAGGCTCTGTGTTGTCCTCTGAATAGAGGAACTTGGATTTCGCCAGCAGTCTCCTATCTCAGAAAGATGGTAAAGAAAAGAGATCAAGGTCCATGAGAACAGTTTTTCAATGTATTTACATGCTATGTTTATTAACATATACATTTCAATATATTAAGTGGAATATTTATGTTAGTACTTATATCTAAAAGTCTAATAGAGCTAAAACAACTTTGATAAATTGTAAAAACTGCTACCGTTTTTGTTTTAATTATATTAACTGATGGAAGGTGAAGCAAGACAGTGAAATAGGACTCTCCAACAGCCACACTCTCTGCAGACATATCAGTTTGAACAACTGTCTCCATACGAAAATACCTTCGTGAGAACTAAGGAAACTAGGTAAGAGATCATAGTACCTGCATGTAGCACAATAGGAGGAAAAGACACATTCAAGAGACTGATTAAATCAATTCGACAAAATAATATTGCTAACTCTTTGTTGAACAAAAGCTCCAGTTAATTATGGTGAAGAAAGAAGAAAGAGGAAAAACAAAACAATCACTGCCAAATTAATGTAGCTCATAGACCAAATATTTCAAGCCAGGTTCTACACTGTAGCATGAAAATGGTAAAAAGCTCATTTGCTGGGGCCGGAGGGTTAGCTCAGTGGTTCCGGCGCCTGCCTCGCAAGCATAAGGACCTGAGTTCAATCCCCAGTTACCACATATAATGCTGGGCATGGTGGCTCATGCCTGTAATCCCAGCACTCGGGAAGCAGAGACAGGAGGATTGCTGAGTTCGTGGTGGCTTGCCTGGGCACCATAGTGAGCTCAGGTCCAGCCTGAACTACAAAGCAAGACCCTGTCTCCAAAAAGCAAAAAAAAAAAAAAAAAAAAAAAAAAAAAAAAAAAAAGCTCATTTGCTGGAGCCTGGATATTTATAGGGTCAAAGACAGCTCCAACACAGCAGCTTCAACACCCTGATGGCTTCTCTCTCCTTTTCTTCTTTATTTTGAGCTATACTAGCTGTTTAGTCCCTTGTTGTTTCTTTGGACTATTTATAAAATATAGGAAAAAAAAGTTTTTTAGAGGAATCAGTTTTTTACTTACATTAAACAATGCAATTCTTATGAATCACCCTATAATTTACTGCAAGAAAATTGGCTATCTTTACTTTTGTTCATTAATTTATTCCTAGAGAATCATTTATTAACCTCAGAAGTAGATCAATGCTAATAATAGTGCTTTGCATTTCCATAGTATTTACTTCCAGAACGATACTCTACAGAATCCACATAAAATATATGTTTTGACACTACTAAGTGGATAAAAGCAGAAATTACGTCTCTATAGCATGGAGAATAAGCTGGTGGGGAGACATTTCTAGGCTTGGGGCTAGGCAGAGGGAAACCCCAGCACACAGTGAGAGACATGTGGCCACAAAAATCAGTTAATACACAGGCTGAGCTTGTATTTAGTTAGAGTCAATGAAACATGGTCATCCAAATTTTTAAAATAAAGATTTAATTTTGGAGATATCTATTCCCTCATATCTGGAAATACCTGTCTTAAGTAACATCAGAACTTTGTTGGCATTTTATGGTGATCTAAGATTTCACATTGTTTTGTTTTGAATTATGTATTTTGGGGAGGCACCATGTTCTTGTTGAGTGTTCAAAGAGTCTTTTTCAATTTTAAATGTCATTACCGCAAGACATAGGCAAGTATTGGTCTTTATCTTTATCTTGACTCATTTGCATTCAGGATCGCTTACAACGTTAAGAAGTAGAACCACATTTCTATTAAGATTAACTCTAATGTCTATGTGCTAAATCCACCAGATGACATCCATATGTATCCAAGACTGTCTAGGAGAAGGACTAAAAAGTCAAGTCAAAAAGGAGAATCAGTTCATCTTTCAGGTGCAACTATATCTACCTCTTGTTATGGGGTGTTCAAGGACTGCAACGGTCCTTGGAGGTCCCTGGAGGTGGAGAGATATCATTCTGGCTTGTATTTGATTCAGTAATTTGCAACTGGGACAGAATGTTTCATCATTCTGTCCTGCAAATCTCACTGAGATAGGATTCCTGTGAGTTTCAAATAATTTCCACCAAGATGCATGGAAAACTAGAAAAAGTCAGAAGACAACTATGACTTTTAAAATCCCCAATTGCTGTTTAATACCATTGACATTTTCCTTGGCTGCCTTATCAACTGCTGTCATGGTCTCTAATTTCCTAGGGCTATGAAACTGACATTGTAAAGTTCTGTTGAAATATCATCCATTTGGTCAGCAATACTGGAGGTAAGAATGTGTAAGAGTATGTGTGTATTTATGTGCTTCCAGAAAATGTGCTGTTTTTCTTGACCATATTTAGGTGAAAATTTTAGTGATAAAATGAAAAGTTGCTAGCTTTATTTTAACCCAGTAAGTACATTTGCCATGCTAACCAGAGCTGTTTGAATAATGCTTAATCGTATGTATAATGGAACATTTGTCTTTGGTATGACTTCGGTCACCTAATTAAAAATATTATATATGATAGAAGAAAAAAGCCTAGCAAAGCCAAAATTTAAAGTTTATGTGGTTATATTTTCAGGATGAATGATAAAGAAATTAATTTTATCATAACCCTTTAGCTATAGGAAGTACCTTACTTAAATGATTTTTTTCAGATATTTCCTACTTGTCATTGAACTTAAAAGAGACTATTTTGATGAAATTTGTTTTGCATATGTAATGCATAATATACTTTGGGTATAGGGGAAATAAAACTCCCAACCTGCTATATGTTAAGTTTGTGTCCCCTGAAACTGGAGAAGTCCAAGAAATGGTGGAGGTTAAGAGCAGGAAAGATTTATTGAGAGAGAGTTCCTGAGAGGCGGGGGGGGGGGACCTGAACATGGACGGCCACAGAGGCCACATCCCTAGGAATGAGGTGGGAACCAATTTATGACCTAAGTATAAGGTGTATCCAACTATATTCAGCCAATAAGATTTTAAGTATTGCAGCTTAGCTGATATTGATCCAGTAGGGAAGCAGGTACATAGCAAGAGTACATGAAAGGAACAAAAGCATTTTTAGGAAGGGATGGGTCTGGGTACTCTGTTCACCCACCTGGGTGGCTGATGTCTATCTGGACTTCACTGGACGAGGTGATACCCACTGTAGTAATAACTCCAAGTCACTGCTTATCCTTCAGGGAGGCATGTGGTCTCAGTGCATCTTTGTCTTGTGGCCTGGCCTCTGACAGATGTGCCTCCAGCCGTGGTTGTGATGTGTTCTCCTCTTCTGTGCTGGCCCCCGGAGGTCCTCACCCTGTCTGACTGCCTGGAATAGGTCTACCTAACTTAGGGGCCTATAAGTCTTCTGTTTTAACAACTTACAACATTTCATGATAATTGTCAATTTTTGTACTTTAGATATAAAAATTGGGTATTTCAGGCTGTTTGCTCCTCAGTTCAATGATTTCAACTACTATGGTTTTAAAAATTTTAAATCAGCATTTGACATGTTCTCAGATCACTTGTACTGTTTTCAATATACCTGGCTATAGTAACTACCCCTAGCTTCAATTTTATTGCTTTGAATCTTCTGGATGCTTTATAAGCAGATGCCATTTAATTATGGTATCTTTGATGTGTGTTGTCCTTGTTAAACAGTACTAGGTTCATCTCTATCTTAGAAATTGCCTGGCTGTCTGTAAGAGTTTCTTGCAGAATGCACAGGACCGATCCAGAGCTACTTTCTCTATCTCTTTCTCAGAAATCTTTTTTAGCTTACTTCTGGTTACTCCACTCTGCTCCAGATGTTGAGACTTGCCTAAGGCCTAAATGCCTCGTACTCAGGTAGAAATGTGGCACACTGTCATGGAGAGGTCAGGCGCTCTGGAGCTGATCTCAGTGACAATTCTGCCTTTGTCACTATTCTGCTGTGCAACAACCAAGTAAGTGACTTTGCCACCTAAGCCTTGGTTTCATCAAATGGAAGATGAAAGGAAAATAAACATTTTCAAGCTATTTTGAGGACAAAGTGAAATGTGTGGTATAATACCTATTTATTATTTTTAACTGGCCATGGATGTAGTTAGCATTCATAAATGGCAGGTCTTGTAGACATAGCTGGCTTTGCCCCTACTCCTTGGACTTCATACAATTCATCTAAGATGTTCTCACACATTTTTCAAATGCTATGGAAAAGAATCAGAAGGTGCAAGAGAATGAATCCGGAAGAATCAGGTGCAGATACTGAGCTAGGTATTTCACTTACATTGAACTTTCTAAGCATCTCAGCAACTCTTTGAAATAAGATCTACTTTACTTATTGTATAGGTGAGGAAAATAGACCCAATTGATTGTAGATACTTTTCTCCATATCAAAGAAATCAGCAAGCTGGATAGAACAAATTTAGTACAACTGAAAATTTAATTTTATAAGAGTAAATTATAACAGACATTAATAATCTAGTCAATTGCTTTTTATCTTACTGGCAAATCATCAATTATGTTTTTCTTTTATAGAGTTAAAATAATAAAGCCAAAATATCTTTTTGCACACTAAAAATAGAAATATCAAATTCATTTTATTCTGCTTGACACAGATGTTCTCATAGATCCTTGTATGAGCTAAAGGCTACATTACTTTGTTTCAATCATAATACATACTGAGGCTGGTTTTGCTACCAAAACTGTTATTTAGTTTAGAAAATTTACCCTAGGTCTTTGAGAAGTATTCCCAGAAAAGACGACAATGCCAAAAACCTGGTCAATTTTTTTTTTTTTGCAAGTATTGCACCAAGAATGGAAGGAATCTGGGAATCAAGAATGTATATTTATCTGGTCACAAGGAGAACAGGGGTTATCTGAATGCCAGGGCCTGAGTGTGTCACTTTCTTTCATAGCTGACAATTTCCGCCTCATTCTCTTGCTAGCCACATGTATTGTGTGGCCAATCTTCCTACCTTTCTTTTATTTTCAATGCCATTACTTATTCTCCAGAGGAAAAAGCACTTGAGAAAAATTCCATTTTGGCTCCACCTTTTCAAAGGGAGGTGCAAATTAGCTGTTGCAAATTTGTAAAGCTGTTTCCATCGTTAAAAAGAAGTATCATTCAGGCGTCAGTCTGCCCTGTCACCTTGAATCAGAAAACGGCTCCATCTGGTTTGTTTAGTTTTTGATAGCTCACACTTCAAAGACAGGCAAGGGTTACATCCGCTGACAATTGTGTAAGACAGTCTGAGCAAAAATAAAATTCTCCCCCGACCCCTGCAGGGATCGATATACATATACTGAAGCAGGAGAAGTCTGATGACGTCTGCTGCGGTTTGCTGCCTCCCAGCAGGCTTTGCTTCTGCAAACTTGATTCAGGAGAAAGAATCCCACCAGCTTTTAGCAAAACTGTGACCAAGAAAAGGGACACAAAATAATGTGAAGCTGGTTCCAGTGTTACTATTGGTCTTAAAATTCTGTTTTTGCACATCTGTTTATTTTAACTTCAATGTCAATATTCAGTGTCAATTTAAAAAATTTCTTGTAGGTCTAGTTTCATATTTAAGCTCTTAAGCACAGTTCTGGCAGCAATTTCTCACATGCAACTGGCTTAACTTTTTATGAGGATCCACATAGACTCCCATAGACTCCTCAAGGTCTGATTTGGTAATTTGGTAACAGAGGACCGATGTACTTTATGCATTGTCATTTCAAAGAGATGAAGCTTTGAACAGAGATGCAAATGACCATATTTAATTTTACCTATAATTTTTATTCTACCTATTTTCAACACTGTCTGCTGTGGATGCCCCATCTGCATTACAGGGATAATAATCCTGGTCAGCTGGGTCACACAGCAGCAGTGTGTGACCTCCATGCTCTTTGAATAGAGTTTACCAATGATTTTCAACAGGGATAAAAGCTACACACCAGCTAGAGCACTATAGAGATTTGCAAACGAAAAGAAAAGAATATTCATACACCATGTAACTAAAATTATTTTTAAATCGATAGAGTACATGTATCTATATAAATATATTCAAAAAGAAAAAAATGTACCTACATTATTTAAATATTTATTATGAACTGCTTCCATGGAAAGTTTAGAAAAACATTTGCTTGCTTTACATGTTAATATGGACAATGATTGTAACCAGTGCTGGTGTGGTAAATGATTTTAGTTTTTCCTATATAGCCATTGTATGTAATCTAATTTCCCTAAAACAAAGATGTAGTTTTCCAGAAGTCAAGAAAATGATCTTAATAAATACCTTTTTTTAGAAACTAACTGTATAAATGAGAAATTAGAATATAAATGCCTGATCTTTGATGAAAAATTTCTTTGAACTATAAAAGAGCAAGTCTGGGGTGTTACATAAATGAAATAAATGGGTTGGTCCAATTTAGAACCAGTCTTAACTAGATTGACCCCACTTTACTCAAAGAAAACCTATCATTTAAGTATATTCAGAGTCTTTGCCAATATCAAAAGTCTATTTTTACCCATAAGTCTGTTTTGTATGTCAGCAGTGAGAGCTAGTCTTGTTTACTCAACCAAGCACACCACTGAATATCAATGAATTTAATGTATCCAAAATGTACAAAAGGACTATACTAATAGGTAAATGACTCCCTACTCTCCATTGTGCCTCTCACATTGAGTTTCTTTGAGTTCTTCTAACCTGCGCAAGTTTTCTCATTACCAAGTTTTCTAATGTCCTATTTTATCATTCTGGAACATTCCTTCACCAAGCTAATTCCTCCAACATATTTTAGAGATAAATTTTGCTCTCACCTCTTCTACAAATCATATGATGGCCTCATTGTGGCTGTACATATTCACTCTGACACACAGTGCCTTGTCTATTACTTTGGGCCTAAAGGCCACCAAGGGAAGTGACCTTTGTTTCCGGTACACAGTCAACAGGATTTCTAAGGACTTCAGAATTCTTGACTCCTCACAACCCAACAAATATCCAGACAACAGAACTGGGAAGAAAGAGGAAGACTAAGTCTGTCCATTGTCATTATGCATGTGTTTTTCTCCCATCAAAGAAATGATGAAAAGAGGAAGAAACTTTTAAGATTTATTATGAGGAAATTTTAATTTAACTTATTGCATAAGTTATTTAGTCAAATTTATTATTCATAAAAAAGTACCTTGGCCTGGCTTAGAGAAGTGACTACATGCACATTGGAATTTTAAATTAAAAAAGATGAAAAAGATTTTTTTCCCCACTGACTATTGTAATTCTCAACAGCAAACATTTGAGTTAGTTCTACACATGTTACATCAAAGATAACATGATTTGTGCTTCTTCTTTGAAAATGTTTCTACAGCTGTAAGCTATTAGTTTTCTTCTTGCTCTTTTGTTATACTGGAAGAGATCCTTGAATGCTTTCTGTCTCCACTTTTCTAACTGTAGAATGGGGCTAACTCTGTTCTCCAAAGAGAAGGATAATATTAAACAAAAGTTCATGCTAGAGTCTAGATGTCAGCTTGTTATTAATTAAAGTGAAGAAAACTGCTTTCACATTTTAGTTTGTCAGAGTACTCTCTTTAACCAAGAGAATCAGATCTTTTTTCTTATATGTTTAATTACCTATTTCTGCATGTAGACTTTAACATTTTCATTTCTCAATTTGAAAATAAAATGATTCAACTGCTACAATCCTTGGTATTGTTAAAAGGTAATTCTAACATCACTTCTAAAAAAATGGTAATGACATTAAATAGATACTGTTCATTCTTACATTTTCTATACTACAACTTTCAAATTACATTTGGCCTCTATCTGCTAGTTTTGCACATATAAATTCAACCAACTGTGGATGAAAACATTTGAAAAACTTGAGTTGTTTGTATGACAAATGGAGAAGACTATAATTTTAAGTGAAATAAATCAAAGACAGAAGTTTAAATATCACATCCTTTTGCTTATGTGAGAGATATAGAACAGTAACTGTTTACATTAAGGTAACATCATTTACATTATGTTCAGTTTTATAACTAACCTAGAGATGACTTGAACTGCATAGGAGGATTTATGCGGTTGAGTGAAAAATACTACACTGCTTTATAAAGTGCATTTGAGTATCCAGGATTTACCATCTGTGGTAGGCGGTCCTGGAACTCATTCCCCTGGACTGCATTTGTGAACAGATTAATTAATGGGTAAGTTAGGGCAAAGGGAGCAGTTAGTTAAACTAGTCTGGTCTCATCACTAGGCTAAGTCAACACATTTATCTCTGACATTGCTGATAAGGGGTAACATCTAAAATCAGATCAAGAGAGAGCAAACTAGCAGGGACACCTTCCTGGAGTGAGCCCGAGGTACAGAGTGCCCCCCAGCTCAGTTTTGCTTCCTGTGCTTTCCCCTGAGCAACCTGATGGTAGGAAGACGACCTGTGGGCAGTAGACTGGAAAGAGGGCAGAAACTGTCGTGGAGAGGAGTGAAGTGGCACTGTTTTAGTCATTGCAGGTGAAACAAGGAAGTCATGGGTGTGACATAAGTACTTTAGGGGAGCATAACTTTCTTTTATTAAACTGTCACAGATTTGCTCTTGGCTTGGATTTGGATCTTCCAACTCATAAACTGGACATCCACAAAACCAAGACTGTCAAATTTCATCCAGAGAAACTGGATGACCATATTGTTTCAAAATAAATATATTATACATTGATTAAATATGTATGTACTTAGTTTTCAAACATTTCTTATTTTTAAAAATTTATTTTGTGCTGCTGAGGATTGAACCCAGAATGTTTCCAGTGCTAGGCAAGCACACTGCCACTGAGATGTAGCCTTATCCCTATGAAACCATATGCTAAATCATAATCATTTTCCCCAAACCCTAATTCCCCAACTTTAATGAGACTTACACTCCTGAACTTGGCTGTAATGACAACAGGTGCCTGTATAGCCTATGGCTCTACATTTGCCATTCTGGATAAAACCTGAGAAGAGGACTTAGGTGAGACTGTCTCACTGGGTTGGTGGCTGTGATGCATCTACACTGCCGGGTCAAGGCAGGTAAGTTTGGGTAAAATATGGGGACATGATTAAAGAGACTGGCATCCACATTTGGCTACAGGGACACTGAAGTCCTGAAAAAGAGACAAAGGTCAGACAACCCTGGCTACTGTTAACAGAAAAGATTTATTGTGAGATGAAAATTACACTCTCCATAAATTTGGTTATATAGTTTAATAGATCCTATAATGTTCCAAGAAATAGTGATAAACAGGCCCATAGTGACTCAAATCAGTTCTCCTCCTCTGAGGAGAAAGATCCTCTGTCTTTCATACTCACTTGAGTAGAAGGTGACAAAGTCCCGGCAGGTACTGAATATTGCCGTCTGGATACTAGAGCAGCCTGACACTATAGGTGAATTCTCTCCTTATCTGCCCTGAGAAATAAAGTAAAAGCATGTTGAGAGACTTTTTGGAGAGGGGCTGTTCTAAGTGAAAACTCTTTCTCCATCAGCCAAGTAAAAAAGCAAAAGAAAGAAATGGGTGCTACTTTGTGATTAGGTCTGGGGTACCCCTGCAGACTTGGATTTTGTCCACTTGTGACCGGAAGGCAGGCTGTCTTACACACAGCATGGCCTGTCACCCTCAGTGAATGAACCTTCTGCTCAATAATTCTGGGAGGCCTAGATGCAGACATCCGGGGGGATTCACCTCTTATTTGTTTGTCTGTCCTGACCTTGTTCCAGTCCTGGAACCAGGACGGTGAACTTTACTCCTTAACTTTCTAACAATGATCTCTTCTGTCTCTGTGATCTCAGTTAGCAAATACAGTTCTCATTCCTGTACTTCTGACCTGATTTTCAATTTACAGCTTCTTACTTCCTTTGATTCAACTTACAAATGAAAAGCTGACTTCAAATCTTACTCACTTTGTCAAATTCTCTGCTAAGTGTGGTGTGTTTCTTCTAGAAGACAGCAAAAGTTAGAATGTAAACTCAAAGAAGGGCAGGGTCAAAAAAAAAAAAAGATAATGCTGGGCGTGGTGGCTCACGCCTGTAATCCCAGCACTCGGGAAGCAGAGACAGGAGGATTGCTGAGTTCGCGGCGGCTTGCCTGGGCACCATAGTGAGCTCAGGGCCAGCCTGAACTACAAAGCGAGACCCTGTCTCCAAAAAGAAAAAAAAAAAAAAAAAAAAAAAAAAAAAAAAAAAAAAAAAAAAAAAAAAAAAAAAAAAAGAAGGGCAGGGTCTAATCCTGGCAGTGGGTTCAATGCTTAGCCAATGTCCCTGTGTTCCAAGTTCCTAATCTTAGTACAGATTGTTTAAAGGGTTGACTTTTTTTTTTTTTTCTGAGACAGGATCTTGCTTTGTAGTTCATGCTGGCCTGAGCTCACTATGTAGCCCAGGCAAGCCTTGAACTCAGCAATCCTCCTGTCTCTGCCTCCCGAGTGCTGGGATTACAGATGTGAGCCACCACACCCGGCTAAAGAGTTGACTTTTAAGGGAAAACTGAGATTCTACAGTTTACAAAGCCTAGCTTTTATCACCTGGTTGTGTAAGTTTTCAGAAATATCTCTCAAGATATATAATTTTAATGCTCTTTTCAAAATAGACTCAGCCACAGACAAATTATTGACCAAAGTCTTCTGTTCTTCTAGTGCTGAGGGAACAGTATTTCTCTCTTTACCTATAGTCTGTGGCATACAAAAAGTGATGTTTACCATTCTGTTTCTTCTTCCTCTTCCACTTCTTTTCATCCTCCACTTCCTCTTCCTCCTTCTTCAGCAGATGCATTTCCCAATTTCCACTGCAGTGAATATGAAAGCCTGTCTCCCTTCCTTCCTTCTCCTCTCCTCTTCACTCTGTCTCTTTTTTCCCTTTACTCCTTTCTTGCTTCCATTTAATTCAGTGAATGAAAAGGAATAGTAATTGTAATACGTTGTCACTATATTGTTTATGAATTTTTATAAATCACGGTTTCTATTTTATTTTATTTTTTTGAGACAGGGTTATCCATAATATGTGTTACATATTTGATGTTGTATCATTTAGACTGTTTTGTGTTCTTTTTAAATTCAATATAGTAAGAAAAATATTTCTATTTTCCATTAAAACTTTTTGCATATACAATGTTTAATGGCTATGTGATGTTTCAACATAGGCTTGCATGATAATTAATCTCTGTTTTTCTTATCCATGTAGATTATTATTCAGTTTTTGGCTTATATAAATAATGGTGCTCAAACATCTCTCCCACCCAAGCACTAACTGGGCTTATCTTCTGAGATCAGGTGCATTCAGGTGGGATTGGCTGTAGACTGCCAAACACCTCTACAGAAAGCTCTTTAAAAAAAATTTTAGATTGTCTTAGGATAGATTCCTACTAGTAGAATTTTGGGAAGTGAACAAATGAATCATTAATATGATCTTTTTACTGTAAGCACTGCCTTTTATAATTATTTGTTTTGTGAAATTATCACATGGTCAGTAAAACATCAACAACCAAATACCAAAACAACCAGACTATCTCAGAAAACAGTCATAAATTTGAAGTAAATGGTGGCTTCCGGCTTTTTCTGAGACTGGATACTCAAGTGTTGCTTCAGAATGAATGGGTGAGGGCCTCTGTGTTTCTTATTAGACATAACGTATTTTCAATACACTGTAACCAACTTTTTCAGCATCATGGTGCTCTAGATATAGATTGTTCTTTGTCAGAGAGGGGAAACCACAAACAGTAGATTTACTGTAATCTGCTCAGGGCCCTTCACACTCACTCATGTGAGTGCTGGGCTCTTGAGAAAAAATTAGGGTCATTAGTTGGATTTTCTCTCTTAAGTACTGGATCAAACAACTAGGGCAAAATAAACACTATATTTTGAACCCAATGAGCATATTGCTGCTGTTCAAGCTTCTACAATGAAACAAGAAAAGAGAAAGGGGAGAAGTCATTCTCTGAGCACAAAGCTAAATTGTTCGAGTGGCTTCATCAACAGCAGACATATTTACAAGATACCCTTGCTTGTCCTAGATTGATCAAAATCTGCACTTTTGTCTCTGTCATTTTCCTGTCCTTTGTAGTGATAGAAAACTAATGATACTATGGTCTCTTTTATTTCTTTGGAGGCTATGTAATATGTAACATAAAGGAAATTTAAGTATATAAACTAGCTGGTTGCTGAATTACTTGATAAATCAGTAGGCTTCCCAGTGAGTTTCAGTGTTGCTAAAAATGTTTGTGACTCAAGCAAGAACTGGTATCTTTGCTTAATTTATTTTAATAAAGAAACCTAGAAATCTGGAAAAGGCAATTTGAAAGACATGCTGATTTACAGTGCGCCAATACCTCCAAAACATAGTCACAATTTTGAAATTAGAAAAGTCTATGCTATTATTCTCAGTATATGTATTTAGATTAACCTATTTGACAGGAAGAACTTTATCTCTTCTCGGTAAGGGACTTTTCTCCAAGCCTGTATTACCAACAAGTTAATGTCTTGTTTCACCCAAGGGTAAACTATACAAGAGATTTGCTCTCTCTTGGAGAAACTTTTTAAAAAATATCTCTTTCTTTATGGATATATAATAAATAGATTTACCAGTGTTTATTGATAATTAATTAGATAATAATTCTTGAGCAGGGAATATAGTTCAGTGATAAAGCATCTGCCTAACATGTTCAAGCCTTGGGTTAAATCCCTAGCACCATAAACAAATAGACAGACAGACAGACAAACCCCAACCACTCTAATATTACAGATTCTCAATGAAAACCAATTTCTACGTTTATTTTAGATCCCTGCTCACTAATTTTTGTATGTTCCCAGTTATTTCCCTTAGATGGTTTCTTTTTGACTTACTCACACTGTCATTTGGTAAAAGGCCCTTAAAGATTGCAGATGTGACCCAGGCACTGAGCTAGTGTCACTGGCTGGTGAGACTGTCTTTCTCAGACCAATCAGCAGGTCAGGACTGTTTAGCTTGTTTTGGACATAGCTCAGACTACAGGGATGTTGGCCATTTTAAGAACTTTGCTATGGATATATATTTTTTTAACAGTGGGGAATAATATTTGAGACTCCTCAGAAAAGTCAAAATTTCCAATTGTGCTCACTGTCTTTCCTTTTCTGCTATTGAGCCTTAGGGCTGACTAAGCGAGGGTCAGAGATTTGTTCAAGCAAAATAAAAACAAATAAACAAAATCAACCCACAAGCAAAATCCAAACAAAAAAGTAGTGAATCTTTTCCAAAATTATACCTTTAAAACAAACTTTTTCAGAATCTTTAACATTTCTTTGATAGTGGAATTTAGATACATTTCTAGTGGTGCGAATTCTGTTTCTTTCCCAGGCTGTCACAGAAAGGAGATTTGAATGAAGTAGAAACTGATCAGGGCTGTGCTGTGTAGAGACTGGTGGGTTTGGCGAGTGGACTGGGGTGGGCAGAACACGCAAGGGCTTAAGAACACGTGCAGACAGAGGCTTACAAAGCACCAGGTAGAGGCTGACTGACCACAGAACACACAGGTGGGAGACAACATGAAGCATCAGGGTATAATAATCATTTTCGACTCAAGGGAAGTCAATAATTAATACTGATGGAAATGCTGCTGTGGGGCAGTTTGTCAGAATAAGCAAAGATTGAAATGGTTCCAGCCAATTTTGTTGTTCATCCTTCTGTCTGTTATTAGCATTGTGTCTATTCCATTTAGAGTGAGTGAGCGAGTCTGTGTGTGTAGTAGTAGTAGTAGAGCAGCATATATTTAAATGAGACCATTAATATATGCAGTCTTACATAATGATCCTTAGTACTCTAGTATGCTGTATCATTGTTAAGAGAAGATAATATATTATTTTTTTGAATTTTGCTAAGCCCATGCTAGATCCTCACTAAGTGCTAGATGAATACAACTGATTAAATGAAATTCTTGATTCTTCTAGTAAAATAAAAGTAAGCTTTTTGATTTAAAAAACTTTCCACCAGCAGGCTTTTTGGTGCATTGGAGAGATATTTGTAATAATGACTTCTACAAATGAGGGAGAGATTTCAGTTATCTTTGAGTGCTTTAATGGTTTTCTCATTATAGATTCATGTATGCACATAAACATAGTTTACTGCAAAATATTAAATAACAATTAGATTAGCTCTTCTTCTAGGTGGAATGGAGTCAAGTGTATCTTTGTTGAGCTAGAAACTTTAGATTAAATTTGTGTACCTCATTCCTGTTAAGGAACACTGTACTCTTTTTTTCTCCTCTAGAAATGTGACACTGAATGATAGATTCATCTCCTTGATTTTATAAATGCAAAATAACTCACTTTAATAAATGTATTTAGTCTGAAGTATTTCTTAAATGAGACTTACAGGACAGGGTCTCAATGGGTATGAGGTCAATATCCTTCCTTTCTACTCTCCTTCCCTAACACACACACACACACACACACACACACACACAGATTCAATACAAGGAGAAGCAACTTTGGCCATAGATGTAATTTCTAGGGTGTCTTTGTGCAGGACAGTATTCAAGAAAAGGGTAGTTTAAGGACAGAACTGGGTCCTGCTTAGATTTCTAGAAGCTGTTTTTCAGGCTGCTGTTTATTCTCTTGCTTACCCAAGTTAATTATACCTCTCCTCCTATGTCTGTCTGCAGAGACCCAAGTTTTTATAAGGGCTGGTGCATTTGCTCCTCACCAGTAAAGAAAGCATCTTTTTTATTACCACCAGTCCTTGTCTTGTGAAAGATAGGAAACTTGCAGTTGAATTTGAAATCTGTACCTCCACATTGGTCACTTTGTTAATCTGCCCGATTTCTGAGGTTGAATCTGCCTTAATACTCACCATTAATTCAGCCCATCAGTTAACCATAAACCCTTTAATAATATCCCACAGGAATTTTCTGGTAGACACAACTTTTTGGCTTGCTTTGAAATTAAACAAGGCCTCCACATAGAAATGATTAGGACTTTCAACAGACATGCTCTTTTTACTTTATTTTGAGGAGGAAAAAAGGCTGTTTCTATGCCAGGTTATAACAAACTTGCTTCCATTCCAGCTGTATCAGGGGAGCTTGGCCATAGCTACATATTAGAACCACCAGGGGAGTTTTCAGAAGCCACCAAGGCTTGAACTCTATGCTAGACTTACTGAAGGAAGAGACTAGAACATCTGACATCTTAAAAATTTTCCCAAGTAATACTAAGGGTTAGCCAAAATCGAAAACCACTGAGTTTAGGACCAAGAAGATAGGCCCCCTGACGATGACATAGTTAATAACTTCAGCTCTCTGTATTGTGCTGACATTTTTGCTAAGATGATGACGATGACGATGATGGTAATGATTTTGTGGTGCTGAAAATTGAATACAGAGCCTTTAATATGGTAGGCAAGTGTTCAACCCTAAGCTACACTGCCAGGCTAAGACTAGACTTTTAATGCCTAACTGTAAAGCAACAAACAGGGCAACTCACACCTCTCTCCAAAAACCCAGGTATCAAAGAATTCTTTTTTTTTTTTTTTTTTGAGACAGGGTCTCGCTTTGTAGTTCAGCTGGCCCTGAGCTCACTATGGTGCCCAGGCAAGCCGCCGCAAACTCAGCAATCCTCCTGTCTCTGCCTCCCGAGTGCTGGGATTACAGGCGTGAGCCACCACGTTGATTGTTGGTGGGCGTGTCTCCACGCCCAGCATTATATGTGGTTACCGGGGATTGAACTCAGGACCTTGCACTTGCGAGGCAGGCGCCGGAACCACTGAGCTAACCCTCCGGCCCAAGAATTCTCTCTTTTTAAAAATGCCCCCAGTTGAAATGTGATGTGCTTCATTGTGGTGGAGCTTGTGTAGCCTCCAAAGTCAAGGGAGCTCAGTTCACGACGTGGATGGAAGATACCACTAAGTATGGTCACAGGAACGTTGAGACCAATAATTAATTTTGCAGCTCTCTGTGCTATTGTGTAAGTCACTGAATTCTCCTGGACTGTTTTCTGCAGCCTGAGAAGTAAGTAACAACTGTATGATTACTTCCCAAGGCTACGGGGAGGGTCGCATGAAATTGTTCACTTGAAAGCACTTTATAAACTGTAAAGTTTCACACATCATAGAAGTGCTATTTTCATTTGTGTAACAAGTTATTTTGAAGTTTCTTAACTATGTTCTTTCCATGAGCCAAACAGTGGAAAATAATATTATAATATCTATGGATAAAACATGAACAGAGATGTAGCACATTTTTGAGTCATATTTTCCTTCATTTGTTTTCATTTATCCTGATTATAAACCAACCACAAACTCTAGCTACAGGGGAAAATTAAGTAAAAAGGAAAGCTGATCCATTTTTCTAGTATTTCATAGCTTGAGCAGAAAAAATATCTGGTATCATCACCGGCGTTATTAAATGTTTATTGTCCATGACTGAGAGGTAGGTATTATGCAGTTCAGGCTTGATTTGAATTTTGAGAGATTATAAATTAAAAACAATTTGAAATGTACATCAGTGATACGTATTTGAAACCTAAAATGAACCAGAATTGCTACTTCAAATTCTGAAGTTGAACAATTCTAAGAAACTGTGTTAGCAAAGGATTCAACTAAATAGCATTTGTGGGCAAAAATGGAGGTATAGTTACTTTCAACCTTGGCTTATATTTATTGACAACAAAGATGGGAAGCCTCTTGATAGCAGTGATATTTTGCCATGGAAGCTCTTTTGTGGGTTAAATGACAACTAAACCAAAATTAAAAATCTTCAAGAATCACCTGAAGCAGAAAAATTTTGATTTTGTAGTTATTGGAAAGAAATTTCCCTTCAAAAATGTCTCCTCAGTCAATATTTATGTTGAAGTAATTTAAGGTGTGGCTGGGATTTCTTGTTCAAAGGTTCGTCTTTTGCTTCTAACAGCTCCCTGATCACCCTCACCATGGGACCCTTTTCCTCCTGCCTTTAGTTCACATTCTCTTGTCTCTCAAGATACTTACAAAGCAATTTGTTTTGCACAACTACAAGACATTTACAGTAAATATTTCCTCATTAGTAGTATATTGCCAATATTAACATACTCATAGATAACAAGATTAGTGTAATTGTTGGATCCAAAAGCTTTTCTCCTAGGTGAAAGAATTTCAGGCACCAGCAAGCAGGAAGCAGTCACTTGATAATTTTCTTGTATCCTCGGATGTGAGGGTAGGGAATACAGAATAGGGAGAAGGCACAGGAACAAATAAAAGAGTAATCTTTCTCCTTTTATTTTGAGACACTATCTCAGTGTTGTGTAATTTAAACTGGCCTTGACCTCCTCCTGAGGGCAGGGATTACAGATGTGCAGAGCCATGGACTGAATGTTCAGTCTTGTTAAAATTCTATGTGGCCTCCAGGTAATCCGACACAATCACAGATGGCACACCTGTGGCTTCAGTGCTTGAGTCTGATAGCAACTGTACAGGGAAAGCTTCTGTCATCAAATCTAGGTCTCACACCATGCATCTCACAGCTCAGAGGTCTGCAACCAGGGGAGTACTCACACTCAGTAGACACGTGAAGGTTTTGGCCCCAAATTCCCTGAAAATGGCGCATTTTATTTTGCCATTGCACCATGGGCACCTTATAAAATTCTGGCTGTTTTCATCTGTGCAGAAAACACAAGATTTTGAATTATTTGAAAAAGGGCTAAATTCTGATGTCATTATTGTGGTCTGTTCCTTATAGCAAGATCTGTCATAAGGTAAGAATTACTTGGTTGTTTGGGGAGAAAGTTTTAGTTATTTGTGAAGATAATTTATTTTGGACAAGGACATTACTTTAAAGACAGTAGGTCTATAAAACACTTCCTTCAGTCGTGGGCAGCAGAACATTGCCAGATCAGAGTCATTCTCTCCTAGGCAAGAACTCAAAACTATCAGGAAGAAAATGAACAAAGAACAAGTCAGTGTCTTCTTCTTCCTCTTTCTGCTTCACAAGAAACAAGACTGTACCTAGGATGGGGCTGGCCATAGAATGAGAATACCCAAAAGTTTGACCAACATCATCATATTCTTAGTCTGGGTCATATTGGAATGTGGACAGGAGAAAAATTGATTATCCTAGTCAAAACTTTTTTTTCATAGTAGCTATTTCTGAAAGGAAACTTTATTTTCTATATACTCAGAAACTATATACTAGTAGGGCACTATTTGATCTTTATGTATGCGTATATATTGTGAAATGATCAGATCAGAATAAGCATATCTTTCTCTGAAGATGCTCTTCAGTTGAAAAAGAACCTGAAGAGGCCACTAATATGGGTCATTACATAAAAGAGATTCAGCAAAAGTAAGCAGGTAAAAAACTGGGGTTGCTCCTTTCTCCTTTGTTGTCATATCTTTGTTTTTTCAGTCCTGGCAGATGAGTCTGTCTATCACAATTTAATGTCAACATGTGAACAAAGGACCCCTGTCATCTTGCTGTGGGCTATCAAGACAGGATACCCACACAGAAAGACATAACCATATTATAACTTCCAAGTTCCCAGACTGCTCCATTTCTGTAAGCAAAACTGGATTGAGTTTTCTGAGGGTTCATTTTACAAAAAGCTTTCTTACTCAGATGACCATTATGCTTTTCTACATGTTTTCCTTCTCTATAAACCATATTAATAGGTTTTGTAAAGGCCATATTGTGCCGTGCTTGAGAGGGACATTTTTGTTTGTTTCAACATTCCCACACAAAGTACTAGAAGGAGAGGTCTACAAGGAAATTGTCATGACCTCAATTTACTGAGATTATTCTGATTTCAAAGATGTTTGGTGAATAAGCCAAGACAGTCCATACCTATTATTAATGAGCCTTACTTATATATATTCCAAAAAGTGTTTTCTATATACTCAGTAATGTGAAAGCTCTGTAAATATGGGCAGACACTGGACACAGCCTTGATTGCAGGGTCTCTGGCACAGGATGAGTACCTCCTATAAAATGCAGGGCTGAAATCAGCTGGAGAAGTAACTGTACCCTAATTGGATCCCAGGAGTTTTATTAGCGGTGGGAGGGAAGTGTGAACATCATCAGGTGTCTGAGCAACCAGTTTCACAAACACCTTGTTATTAGGGATCTGGAGATGGAAAAAGATGTTCTCCAGGGCCTAGTGGGCCCTGTATGCTGCCACCCTGCATGGAGCTATCGAAGTGTGTGCTCCTCTAAGCTGTAGAACTTGCCAGTGGGTCAAGGAAGTTTCCAGTTGCCTGAATAAGAAATGCTTGAAATTAAGCTCAGCATGAGCCTGCTGAAAGATAACCCACTCTTCTTTTCCTATATTTGAGATTCTCTCAAAGGTTAGAAATATTTTTTATTATTCCCAACTATGGATTTTTGTCACCTTATGTTTTTGTGAGACACATGGTGAGACAAACTGAAGTGTTTCACGGTGTAGGCTTTTGATGCAGCAACTCTGACAAAATGGAGTCAATTTCTAAAGAAATTGTTTCCTTTTAAGATGAGAAGTGTAATTTTAGGATTTATCTTTCTTCTTCTCAGTTCTTTCCCCTCTTACCCATTTAATTTTCTATTTGTGCAAAAAAAAAAAAAAAAAAGATAGCAAACTTGTGCAAAAAAAGAAAAAAACAGGTCCCTGAAGAAGCAGCATTCCTCGGACAGCCCAGAAGCTTTCAATCACCTGTCTTATCACACTTCATCAGGCTGTAGCAGAGCCTATGGGGCTCTCAACAGCGCTGTTCAGGTCATCTATAGGGATAAATGGCACAACAGGACAGTTATGGCTGAACGGGGAAACAGAACAATTTGGAAGGCTTTTTTTCTCAGTTGGATTTTCCTCTGAATTTGTGGAAAATACAGTAACATGACACTCCCTTTCCTTCAGAGAATAGTCACAGAATAGTCATGGAGAGAGGAATGCAAATATTTGAGAATGAAGTCCAGTGCTTAACCACTGGTAGCCTGATAGTAAAAGTGTTGGTGAAAGAAAGTCACTGTTTTCATCCCATTACATCTGACTTTTCTAGAAAGTTCTCCAAAGTTCCTTCCTCCTCCCTCTTATGTAATTTTTGCATCATTTCTCTTTTTCTGTTCTCTTTTCTTTAGGGATAGGTGACGATTAAGTGAAAGGGTCAAAGAAGGGTAGTGCCAGGGTTACAGGTTCCATACCATTGCTAAGTATAGGCTCTATGTACATCAAGCATTGGCTCTCCATTTAGCTTCATGGCTGCCATTTTTGTCGTATAGGGAGGGAACCCAGCACATTGCAAACCAGCACTTTTTTTAATAGCAGTTTGAGTTTCTGTATGATTCCAGAATCTATTGCATATAATCACCACAATAAGAAATCATCTGTACCCTTTTCATTATCTTCAGATTAAATCCCATTTTAAATATTTTTTTCCACATGAAAAGTTAATATATGCCTATTTTTTGTCTGAGCTCACTGTAGATGATCCTGTGTAATAGCTGTCTTGCAGTACATGGGACACTGCTGGGCAACCCCTTGGCCCTCTTCTTTGGAAAATTAATGCAATATATATTAATTAATGCAATATAGATTAATTGCTGAAATTGAAAATGGCTATCTTGTTCAGATAAGATGAAAATCTTTCAAAAGTCTAATACAAGTATGAACGGGAAGTTCAAAGTTAGCAGTATCCTGAATGTGCACTATTGCCTAAATGACATTGGCTTAAAAAAAAAAAAAACAACACTGGGAGACTCCAATTTACTTCCAGGTCCTGAAATGAATAACTTTGAAGTCTTAGGCAGGGACTCCAACATGCGTCACTCCAAACTCAACTGTTTTATCAACAGCCATAGCTGATGAAAAATCTTCCTGCAATTGTTACATTCATATTCAAAGCATTCCTCTTTCCCCCACTCTGGCTGATCTAATAGGTGGATGAAAGAATTGCCAAATATACATTGTAGACCAAGCTAATTTACTTCATCCTTGTTTCTTCAGAATTTGCAATAAATTGAGGAAGTCTATTTCTCAGAGTTTACTAATGATGGGGGGAAAAGCTCCTGGCTTGGCATGCAAGCACACACATGTGGAAATGAAGAAACCTGAATAAACACAGATTTGCTGACAGCAACTAACATCATCCAAGGGTTTCACACCAGTGCATACAAGAGGCAACAAGATCTTGTGGTACTTTGAACTGGATTCTGGATGTTTATAAAGAAGATCAATGCATCTTTATTGTTAGAAATTGATGGGACCTTACACTGTCTACAGAGAATCACTTGCTTGGGAAGGCTTAGAGAAATGCCTGTAGGATGTTTGGGAAATATTTCCATTAAAATGCTCCTATATGAGATAGGATAAAGCAGTGGTTACTCAGAAAACTTTGGTGCTGTGATCAACTTATTGAGAGTGGATTAAAAGAACTTTTACAGGCTTTAAAACTTTTAATAATTAGAAAACTTCCTAAGCCCTGCATCAATACTAAGAATTCAGATGTCCCAATATGGTCCATTCTTACTCCTTTGCTGCCTACGTGTTTATGTAGTGTGGGTAGTTTTCTTGGTGCAAATGTTCAGTTCATTTCACATATTCTAAAATGTAATTTTAAATAAAGAAGATAATTTTACATGATTACCTGGATAATGTTAGTTGGGATCGCTTTGGTCACTGCCCTTGGTTCTGAAGTCTGTTCAGCTGCCAGTAGGTATCGTTAAGCTGGCAGTGACTCCATTTTGCAGCCAGAATGCATGGCTTCTCCAGACCCCAATTGCAATTTGGAAAATTTTAAGTGTAATATTTCAAAACAATACAATGCCAGCTTGTTTTTCCTGTATCTACTTGATTGAAAGTTCCCCACTAGATACCGACTTTCTAAGCTATGTAATATACTTCCTAAAGAAAAAGACAAATACAGATAGATACCTTATAACTTTTTAAAAAATTAATGCTCAATTGATTGAACTGCCACTGGCAGTGTATATTTGCTCATTAGATCAGTTTTTTCCATGAGAAAGGGATGGAGAGTTCTGATGAAGTTAGTAGAAGAGAGTGAAGAAAGACTTTAGAGGACACGAAGATCGCCTCTGTCAAGTCAAGCACATCTGAGTAAATTTCACTGTGTTACCAGGGGTAATAATGGGCCAGAAGAAGGTCATGATATGGCATGTGTTGCATTTGGAACAGAAATTTTAAAAACTGACCTTCTAGGGATTGGCCCAGTTCACTCTTTATAGCTTTGGTACATGTGATTCACAGACCAGTGTAGTAGTATCAACCAGAGGCTTGATACCTTTTGGATTTTCTGCAGGCCTTAATTAGATGTTACATTTAATCAAGATTGCCAGGTACTTGTGTGCATATAACACTTTGAGAAGCACAGGTCTGAGACTGGATTCCTCTGAGTCCTGTTCTACTACATGAGCTCCCTTTGAGCTGTGGCTCCTGGGATTTTGGATATCCACTGGGTCCAAGTGGGCCAAAGAGATCCTCTCCTTGCATTTGTAAGTTGTGGCAGTGGTTGGGAGGGTTGGTGACCTCAAAGACAGTCTATGTGCACAGAGAAAAAAAGTGAAGCAGATGTTCAGAAAATGGACACAGGCTCTCTGATTTTTACTTCTAGTTCTTTCCTAAGACTGGCAAGAGATGTACTAAACCTGAATTCCACAAAGTATGTTGTGGTCCTTACAATAAACCCATCTTTTGTGTCTAAAGCTAGTTGAACAATCTCTTTGATATTTGGAATCAATTGTTCTAACAAATATGGCAAGAACTGGAGCTAGAAAGGGTAGCCAGGAAACGGCCACAGTGCAAGGGCAGTTTTACTTGAATTAGCCCTGGAAGGCACATGTGATAATACACTAGCTATGTGTTAATGCTTCACAGACATTCTGAACTAATGAAGTATTGTTCTCAATTGGTTGAAGTGCATTTCTATACTAGTGTCACACAATCCCGCTTCAAATCTGGGGCACTTTGGAGATGGTGCTTGCGGTTGGTGTTTTTTATACTAGCCCATTTCTTCCCTCTCCTTCACTCCTTTCCAGCTATGTTCTAGTCACTGCTCTCAACAGTAACTAGTGATAATAAGTTAATCCATACCCCCAACTTGACCCGGTGGTAACTGGGTCTGTCAGGTGAGATCAGTTCTCCACCAGGGATTGAACTCATGACCTTGCACTTATGAGGTATGCGCATGGTGCTGCTGAGCTAAATCCTTAGCCCTCCAGCCCCACCTTTGATTGCTGCTCTGGTGCTGCCTTTTGATTTGGTGAGTCAGGGGAGAACCCAACCCCAAGAACTGGGTGACAGGGAGATAATACTCTTATTAATAAGAGAAGCCAGCCTGTCAGACTAGCTTTTAAACTTCCTTCACTGTCATTTCTCTGGAACTGGATAATGTGTCACCTCATTTTCACATGATCAAACTGGAAGCCCTAGATTCAGGATCCTGAAGACATGGCTGAGGCTCTGAGCCACTCCAATGTCCCTTACCTGTACTCTGGCCTGCAAATCTACCCCAAGGTGCAGCCATGACTATTGTCTTAACCAGAAACAGGATGTCTGATCTCTGTGTACTAGGCAATGTAGGCTGCTGGGTTCTTGCTGTGAAGGGGCCAATCCCTCTGTCCCTCCTCACTGAGCTGACCACCCTCCAGGTTGACCACAGTACTGTTAGTCATGACAGATGGACTACAAGTCCTCTCAGAATACAAAGAATTCAGATATTTTCTTTCATATCTAGACATCTTTGTAGAGGTCTAGTGGTAGGTAAGCCTGTCAATACTCATTCTCTGCTTCTTGTATTTGGGGATGTCTGCAAAATGAATATGTAGATAGTGCATTATTTCAGGCCCCAAAATAATTAGGGTGAATGAGCAAGAAGCCCAAACCAGTGGAACATCAAGGCTGATGGTCCCAACATCATTGCCCTACTATCTGAGATAGATAGATACACTTTTAGAGTATCATAAAGAATTTGACTATTGAGGGGTAGAGAGAAAAAGAAAAGAAAAGAAAATTAGGGAAAAAGCTAACTAGCTCTAGATAAAAGAATTACACAGGAACTTGAAATTTTTCATGGCATTTACTGTTCTTTAAAAGATGGATTAAATGATTACCCCTGTTTTACTAGTGAGGCCCCACCAATCCTTTTTCACAGAATGTTCTAGAGGAAGATGTAACAGAAAAATTCTAGAGACCTGAAATAAAAAAGGAATGGAAAACTATCCTTCATCTTCCATGAGGTTGCATCCTCTCTGCTCTGCTAACAAGAACCTCATCAATGTCTCCCCAAAGGCAGATGTGGAACTGAGCTCCCAGGGTCAGTAGTCAAGGGAAAGTAAAATTGGCCCCGAGGCCATTAGGAAGGCTGAGAACTTCTTTGATGACCAGAGGAACTTCTCTGATAGCTCTCAAGTAAAGTGGCCCAGAAAAGCAAAAGTTGACTTGCAAAGAATGTTACTTGAGTTATAAGGAGTAAAAGTTCAGAAGGAATTAATCTTAAATGTTTAATTGTTTTTGATAAAAAGTCCATATCCTAGGTCCATACCCTACTAAGTCCTAAGTCCATACCCCACTTCTAAGGGTAAGCCAAACACATTTTAACTAGTGTGATAATCTGAGAGCTGGTAAATGGGATAGTAGTAAAGGCCCAGTATAAATAGCTCTTTTGGATGTCTACTGCAGGTCTGGGTAGTGGAACATTATTATTTCTCAACCCTCCCAGTACATTGTACCAAATCTGCCACCCAAGGCATCCCCGTTGGCAATTATGTCAGTTCTCATGATTTTAGTTTTTCTTTCTGTTGTCGTAGCAGCCACATCTATAATTCTTAGTCTTGAATCTCATTTAAATTTCCTAGGCTGCTTTAATTTGAAGGCTTGATGTGCCCTTTAGCTTTCTGTCAACTTTTCTCACTTTTTTTTTAATCTCAGAGAGGAGCCCAGTATTCTAAGGGAATATAGTAAACCTCCCCTTCCCTGGAGAAATGCAAATGTACACAAATTCTTGTCTGTGGTGACTCTGTCCAAAGCCAGCAGGGAAGTGGCTGGACTTGGGAGTTAAAGCTTTTCCTTGAAGGACCTTGGTATTCTACACTTTCCTCAAAGATTATATTCTTCCTAGTGGAAGAAGCACAGCTTGTTACTTTCTTCTGGTGTGAGAGGACAGGAGAGAGGCTGGGAGAGGGAAGGAGAATCTCTAAAGCAGCAGTGCACAGTGGTGGACTAGTGGACTTGGCTGCATTGTATTTAAGAGAAACAAAACAAAATGGCATTAACTGCCAACACTTACAAATCAGCATATTTTACACAGACGTCTGAATTTTCAGATCTTCATGAAAAACATTAGTGGTTATGAACCACACGGAGCCTGCACGGCTGCATGCCATTCTGTGGCAGCAGCTGAGCAGCAGCTGCTTGTGTGTGGAGGGCATGTGCTCTCCAGGTGGCCACAGGGCCACCACTGTCCTGTGTCATCGGCCCAGTCAGGTATACCTTGTGCAGCACCTGTCCAGGAGGACCCTTGGGTGGGAACAATTGGAGATTTGCAAATCCACTCATGGAACCACCAGTAGCATATTTGAAATGATAAGTACCTACCATAGCACTTGCTCACTGAATTGATGCTATTTTGAATCTGCATGAGGAAAGGTCAGAGGAGGAGAAGAGAACCATAGACTTGTAAGATAATGGTGATAGTATGGCTGTAAAGAAAGTTATAAACCTGATTGAGGTAAACTATGTGCAGTGTCTCATCAAATATTCCCAATATGTTGAGAGTATACTTTCTGAGAATAAAGTGCCTATTTATTTGATAAAAAATGCTGCTAAAAATGATACATGCTTTGCAATTGCCCAACCTGTAAGAGACAGTCAGAGAATTGCATGAGCAATGAGTTTTTGTGCATGAGATGTTTGGGGAGAAAGAGCTTCTTTCACTTGAAAGTGCTATATACAGTAATGTTTCAGTATTTGAATATAAATCATAAACATTTTCTGGTGTAATTGGTTGGTTCTTAGTATCACTGTCTGAGGGCATATGTGATATAACTATAAAATGAAAATAGGAAAAGTTTAGCATTTTTGAAACTAAGTAGAAAGAGTTTTGTACACATATTTGGTTAATTGAAATGAGATAAAATTGATAGCATTTAGAATGTTACGGGCTATTTTTTTTTGGGGGGGGACAGGGTCTTGCTTTGTAGTTCAGGCTGGCCCTAAGCTCACTATGTAGCCCAGGCAAGCTTCCAACTCAGCAATCCTCCTGTCTCTGCCTCCCGAGTGCTGGGATTACAGGTGTGAGCCACCACGCCCGGCACTGTGGCATGTGGTACTGATTGCTGGTGGGTGTGAGTCACCACGCCCAGCATGGTTGTATGTGGTTACCAGGATCGAACTCAGGACCTTACGCTTGCAAGGCAGGTGCTGGAACCACTGAGCTAAATCTCCGGCCCTGTTACAGGCTATTTTGAGCATTAATGAAATAATGTGTGGGAAGCACATAGCATTGTCTGGCAAGTAAATGTGTCCAGGGAACTGTTCTTTATTGTTATAGATGATCAATTACTAGAGAGGTATAGAAAGTGATTAGCCTTGCTGTGGGCACCTGAAAATAATGTATTCAGAACTCTGTATTACCAAGATACAAGAAATGGTTCAGTCTTGCTCACTGATTAGTGTCAGTCACTAGCATGTTAGGTCTGAGTCTCAGCCAAGAGAAAGAAGACCATTTGGCCATGGAGAATGAATCATCTTTCTGCTCTTGAGAGCCCTGGCACAAACACCTGAGGCAGCACAGGTCACTAGTGGGGCCTCAGCTTAGTCGTTGCTCTGTACTAGGAAACTAAACTGGCTAACAGCCATCCTCCAAAACATAATTCTTTACAGAGAAAGGGCTAATATTTAAAGTGTAAAATAAGCTTTAAGATGCACACAAATAGCCAGTAGCTAAAAATTTGATGTCACTAATGGATAAAAAAGTGTAAATCAAAGTCACAAGGAGATAGAACCCTGTACTTGTCATCAGGAGTTGGTGAAGACATAAAGAAACCAGAACTCTGTATATGTGGGAGAATGCAAAATGGTGCAGAGACTATGAAAACAGTATAGATATTCCTCAAATGTTAAAAATATAATACCATATGTTCAAGCAATCTCACTCTTGAATATTTACCCAAATGAGCTAACATCAGGGTCTCAAAGACATAAGAACACTCACATGGAATGTGGCACTAGTCACAACAGCTACGATGTGGAAATTTCCCACATGTCAATTGACATATGAGTGAATACAGGAAATGTAGTAGATAGATAGAGTGGAGTGCTTGGTGCCCAGCCTTAAAAAAAGAAAAACAAATTCTACAGTGTGACATGGCTGAAACTTGAGAACAGTTATGCTAAGTGAAATAAGCCAGTCAGAGAAAATCAAACATTGCATGATTTCACTTATGTGAAGTATTTAAAATAGTCAAAAGTACCAAATCAAAGAAAGGAATGGTGGTTGCTGAGGCCTAAGGAGAGGGAAAATGGGGAGTTACTAAACACTGGGCATCAAATTTCAGCCCAACCGATGATAAGCATAACAGTACTCTAGAGTAACACTTAAAATTTTTTAAAAGGGTAGAATGCCCCTAAAGCACTTACCACAATGAAATAAAATTGAATTAGAATGTTCCTACATATATATGTATATCTCTCTCTCTATATCTAACTAACTTTGGGGAGTTGGAAGACTGTTTCAGGGGCAATTTCCCCTTCTTCTCCTATGTATATAGTCCTACCCCACCTCAGGTGTTCCAAGAACATGGTAGCTGTCATCTGTCTGCTTTAGTTTCTCTTTCTTTTTAGTCCATCATCAAGGATCAGAAAAGTCTCTTGGTTATTTCAATATACTGCACAATTTGATGTAACGGTGCAGCTAACATAGCTTGCTTTTGACCGCCTGAATACTGATTTATAGTGAGACATTGAACTTACTATTTTTTAAAATAAAGATCCTGGAAAAAGAGTAACTCTTCCTACTCAAACAGTTCTAAGAAACCTAAAGGGATGTGTGCGAAGGAGGAGGGAGGTGGACTAGCAAATAAATACACTAACTTCAAAGATTTCCATCTTGTTTTCATATAACCTAAATGAGATTAGATGACTTGTGATTTATACTACCACAATCTTCCATCGCTTCCCACTTTAAATGAAAATATGATTATAATTAAGATCACATGAACTTGGATTTTTTAGCTTCTAAAACATAAGACGGATGGCCTGATGATTGCCAAAACCAACTTTCAAGCCTACTCATAATATGAAGTCTCTTGGCCCTCGGCTTGCTCATTCACTGCACTACAGCCTCTGACCTACTGTGTCTGAAACAGTAACCTCAGCAGCATCAAGAACAACAAAACAACCCTTGAAGATTTGCAAGAGGTTTTATACCTCGAAAAGTACTTTGACTTGCATGTATATTTTATTTGGATCTCCCAGCAGCCTGCTTGGTGGGCTGGGTGCCTCGGGAACACTCCTTTCCATTTTTGATGAGGAGGCTAAGGCTCAGAGATGGAAGGGACTTGTTCTAACACATGCAACTAAAAAGGGACAGAGCTAGAACTTACACCAGCGTTTTTCAAATTCTAGTCCTGGGATTTTTTTTTTTTACTCCAGTGCTCCAACTCAATACTATTCCTATTCTCTGGAGCAAAAATAAAATTTTGATGCTAGGCCATCTGTTCCCAAGAGGTTCTACACAGACTTACGTGTTGTTCCTTACATGAGGCGCCTTCCAGAGATTATTAAAATCTGCTGGTCCTTGGAGAGGGTCTGCCTACCAGAGCGGCTCCCCTCCTCCATGCTGTATCGTCGATGCTTTGCATCCTTGGACTCAACTAACTGAAGATCCAAAGTAATA
The DNA here is from genome assembly GCA_004025085.1 of Thryonomys swinderianus. Classification (NCBI taxonomy): domain Eukaryota; kingdom Metazoa; phylum Chordata; class Mammalia; order Rodentia; family Thryonomyidae; genus Thryonomys; species Thryonomys swinderianus. Next base: position 327 of record PVIC010016053.1, on the reverse strand, counting down.
GTGGAAACTGCATCCATACTGAACACTTGCAGGATTTCTTTTCCTGGTCATCATTCCCTAACCAATACAGTAGCACAATTATTTCCATAGCATTTAGAGTGTATGGACTGTTATAAATAATCTAGAGGTAAAGTGTATGAGAGAATGTATGTAGGTTGTATACAAATACTATGGAATCTTATACAATGGACTTGGGCATCCAAAGATTTTGGTACCCTTGGGGGAACCCTGGGTCCAAGTACTCTGATGGTTTAACTTGATTACTTCTGTTAAGACATGATCTCCAAGTAAGATCACACTCTGAGGTACTGGAGATAAGAATTCGGA
>PVIC010016052.1:0-34456 GCA_004025085.1 Thryonomys swinderianus | reverse complement strand
GAGAATCTACTTCTGGTCATATCTTGCAAAGATAACTAATGTTTGGAGTAACTAGGTCGGAGTGACCCAAAGAGCAGTGAATTTAGGAAAAATGTTGGAGGAAGAGAAGGGTAAGGAGGGCAAGATGGCCTGTAGTCTGTTGTGCTGTGTTCCTCCTCCCGGGACAAAGCGGACGGACTTCTGGGAGACACACACGGCCTGAGGTGATAGAGTGGAGGGGAGTCAGGAGAGGGCTCCTGTTTTCCCTACTTCCGGATGAAAATGCATTCAGGTTGGAGGTGAGAGCCTAAAACAAGTTCAACAGGGTTCTGAACAGAAAAGTATCACTGATCAACACGTATAAATAAGGAGTTGTGTCTCTGCGTTGCAGTGCTGTAGCGTGTATCTTTCTAAAGAGGTTCACAGGCAAACAAGTCTGGCCATTGTTGGAAAGACTACGCTTTGGTTAAAAAATTGAAAAAACTCCTAGATTAACTTAATGTGTTTCTAATTAAAATCTCCTTACAAATACTTACGGAAATTTAAGGATATTCAGGTGAATCAGTAAGTAGAAAGGGAGAGAATAATGCTAGATGTACATAAAATGACAATTATAAGAAATCTTTGTTATTAGCTTGTGTGTGTGTGAGAGAGACAAAGTGAGAGAGAGAGAGAGAGAGAAAGCACTGGAATAAGCAGATATTTTACAGATCAAGTTAAAATATGGTTGGAACAATGTCTGACAAACTAGGAGCAAAGTATAGCATAGAAATTACCAAGAAATTCTAGTTAAGTGGAAATAATATAAAAGTGATTTAATATAGATGTATATGTTATATCAAACTTTAGAAATGCCTAAACATATTAAACTCCTAACTGTATTATTAGGTACAAGAAAACTGAATTGTTTATTATCCCATGTTTCAGACAGATATGTTTGGGCTAGCTAACAAATAAGGGCATTATTAGAGTAAAGAGACTGGATTTGATAAGTAGAAACTTTAAAAAGTTTATAGCAAAATGTAAAAAAGAAAATACACAAGGCAAAAATCAGAATATTAAATACAACAAGTACTTGATAAATTCTGACTATAAGATATATTAATTATGAATATGGCCCAAGATCATACAAAGATTTATAGTCAAGGTAACAGGACAAATGGTATAGTACAGAAGTTGGCAATTTCTTTCTTTCCATAAAGCTACATGGTAAACTTTTTAGGTTTTGTATTTCATAGGTCTCTGTCACAACTACATAATCCTAATCCTATGCTTACAACGCAAAAACAGTCATACAGTATAGTAAATGAATGCACATGCCTGTGTTTCAATAAAACTTTATTTATGGACATGAACATTTGAATTTGACATCACTCTTGCAATATCATGATTTCTTTGATTTTCAAAGACTACTTAAAACTTTTGTTTTATGGGCTAGATAAACACAGGTGGTAGGCTTTATGTGGTTTGTAAGCTTTTGACCTGTATCCTACAGCGCGTTTTCCTAGAAGCATCAGTTTCAAGAATTCCTTTATGAACAAAGGGTGTCATGATAAAATATCCTTGGGAAACATGTGATTGATATTAATCACTGGGAACTTTACATTTCAGCCCAAAGAGAGCAACCTGCTCAAAGTAGGCCAACCTACTGATGCCTCAGCTTATTTAACCTCAGTATCCCCTTTGGCCCCATAGATTGGCACCTTCTACGAGGCCTACATGTGCTTAGTCAGCTCTCTGATAGGGTTGCTGTCTCTCTTTCCCTTGGAAACTACATCCCAGCCCCACAGGCCCTGTCTCTGTTCTTTGACCATCATGCACAAGATTCCCATCTTGGATGTTTTCCAACTGCCTACAGTTTTCCCTCGCAAGAGCTTCCTAAGATGGGGCTTCATGTGAAGAAGTTGTCACTGCTCGTAGTTCCTCCTCCATGATGCCTTTGTCAGAGATTCCTTCTGGAACAGCTTCCTCCTTCCACACCCTTGACCACAGGCTTCAGTAGTTTTCTTTCTCGAGCACAATATGCCATTTCCTCCCCACCTTGGTGTAGGTACTTCTGTTTGTGAGTCCTCTCTTCACTGCAGTGAAAATCTTTGAGGGTGGGGACCGAGCCCCTCTTGTCTTTGTTGGGTCTTCTTTTCCCTGCAAATCCCTGCCCCATAAAGTGAATGTAATGTTATGTTATTCGGAGAGACTGGAGGATACAGAGAACAAGTGGACAGAGAATGAGAAAGAAGAGGAAGGAAAAGGAGAGAGACAAAGCATCTCATGGATTACATTTTGTTTTTTTGGGAGTATACTACATTATGCCAAAGAAAATATAAATGCAAAATTATCGCTTAAAATGCATAAAGTCACTAGCAGTTACAAAACCAATTGCATAAAGTTTACGTTGCAACTCAACATTTTTTTCCCTCCAATACTAGGGATTAAACCCAGAGTCCTCTCACTGAGTTGCTCCTTTTTAAGAGAGGGTCTGATGAGGCTGAGCTTGAACTTGGGATCCTCTTGCCTTAGTCTCCCGAGAAGCTGAGATTACAGGTAGTTGCCTGTCTAAAGAGGAATGTTCTCAACAGTTCATATAATTATGCCAATTGATGCTGATCGTTTCAGTAAATGATCTATTTGTTTCTGTTTAGGAGCCTACAAATAACCTGCAATGAGAACTATAAAATTGCTTATGACTTTTGACACTGGGGGGAATATACCTCATAGAAATCATTTGAAGAGGTATTTTTCCAATAAACTAATATCAATCCTGATTACAATAGCAAATCAGGATATATTTTTCCTATGCTATTACAGACGACAACAATGAAAATTACAGCAGTATCTGGACTTGGATTTGTTGTGCATTAAATGAAAATGGCAGAACAGTAAAATAGTTGCCCCCTGATTATATTCATGGAGAATGTGCACACAGCCACTAAATATAGTTAGATGGGAAATGAAAGAAAAGCAGATTTCATTTGTTGGTTCTTTCCTCTGAAATGCAAAAAGGAAAAAAATTAACAAGAGAGATTGGAGCTGATCCCCACTAAAGAGAGAAAACCGGTTCTGGACATGCTTCAATTTGTCTGAGGTCAAAGAGGGAAGACTTAAATATCCCGAATTAAAGGTGGCAAAACGTGTCCTATTCAGCCCTTCAAGGTGAGCCTGAGCCTGCGGTCGCAAAGGCATTCTCGTTCCTCAGCTAATTCACTTTCTTGTCCTCTAGATCCTTTGAGAAGCAGCAGGTCACTGTGTACCACGAACCATTTGCATTAAATAGGGTGCTTTGGCATAAATTACATGGAAGACATTGGTTCCCGCACCTTGAATTTATTAGCTTTGTTCTGTTGGTCGAAAAGGTTAACAAACACCTGCTGTTTAAAACTTTCAACAGCAAAACTTTCCCATGCCCCGCTGTGCCAGGATTCAGTAAAGGCAAGACACTGGCCACAAGGATGAATACCCAAGTGAACATCTTAATACTGTACAGGTGGGCGGGGCTGTTTGTTCTGTGACCCAAGGACCTCCTGGGGTGTACGTGAGCTTCGTGGGTGACAGTGGTCAAAGGCAGACTGTTATGTAATTACAGCATCCGTCGCGTCGGACGCGCCGCCCAGCCTAGCCTAATAGTTTGCCTTGGGAAGTAGGCGTCATAAGGACAGTGAGAATTAATTAATGTTTAGGAAGACTTCTTCAGGTTCCTGGGAGCAAATCGCTCTGTAAAGGCAATGTGTTGAAGGCTTTGGGAAATGATGCGTACTTTTTTCTTTTCTTACACTGAAGTTTAGAGCTGTTTGGAAGGAATTATTGTCATTTCAAAGTGAGCACTCGTTTTAATTCTTTTGAAAGGTTTGGACAAACTTCCCACCTTGTGAGTCAGATCTATTTGAAGTACAGTGGGTATTTGCCCACCTACAAACATGAACTGATATTTGAAGGGACTCAATATATGTCAGATGGGCTGGAGATTTAGCTCAGTGGTTCCAGCGCCTGCCTCGCAAGCGCAAGGCCCTGAGTTTGATCCCGGTAACCACATACAGTGCTGGGCGTGGTGACTCATACCCACCAGCAATCAATACCACATACCACAGTTTGGGGCGTGGTGGCTCACGCCTGTAATCCCAGCACTCGGGAGGCAGAGGCAGGAGGATTGCTGTGTTCCGGGCTTGCCTGGGCTACATGGTGAGCTCAGGGCCAGCCTGAACTACAAAGCGAGACCCTGTCTCAAAAAAAAAAAAAAAAAAAAAGTCAGATACCATCGTCATCATTAGTGAATAGGTGTGACTAATTATCCTGTTCTTATGCACTGTTATATCACTCTTTGTATCACTTTATAGTATGCATAGTAAGTAAATATGAACTCTGTAAGATATAGAATAACTTCTACCCAAAGTATAAAGAAGAATAGTAGCTAGAAATATATATTTGAATTATTCATATATCATATTCCATAAGACATATATTATTATATCTTAAAACATGATGCACTGTAAGTGCTACCAACTGAATTTTTAAATAATTTTAACATGACTAGCCATACAAATGTTTGTGTGTTATTTTATAAGATTATATGAACACCAAAGGCAGAAAATGAATTTGATCAAGGTTGTACAGGGTCTATGTAACACCACTGGCATGCCTATATAACACTTGGGAAACCTTTCTTACTTAGTAACTTTAAATGTAGCATAGCAGAGAATATGCTTTTGCATTTTCTGAACCTGTATCAATCAGATGCTGTATTACACACAGGATTAAGAAAATCGTCAGTCTTTGACTACATCCCTAGTGTTCTGACAAGCACTGGTGAACAAGGTAGCACTGCCCTATTTAATTTACAGTAGTTTTTTAGCATTTGACAATGACCCTTGTTTGTAATTTTAAATGTTTATAATATCCTTAATATAATGCTGCATTTTCTTTTAAAAGTTATTCAGCTCAATAGTCCAGTTATTTGTATTTCATCAGAGAAAACACATTTAGCAGTGGACCTGCAGAGTAAGGGAACTTACTAGGTACTGGAGACCGTGGACATCAGGCATTTTAGTGCTAACTTTCATTCTGCTTGTATTTGACTTCAATTTCTTGGTAGCTCTTTACATTTCTTTTTTAGATATGTATTCTCTGCTTTACATTGATTTTCAGTATAAAATCCTAGCTTGCTAGTTAATCTAGGAAAGATGAAGTTGACTTAGGGAATCTATAGCATCTGTTTACAAAGCAACAGAAGCTAAGAGTACTTGAAGGCTCATTTTAGGGTCATGTTTTGTAACTTGTTATGTTTTAGCAATGCTGGGGATCAAACCAGAGCCTTGCCCAGGCTAGACAAACCCTCCACCACTGAGCTGCTGCGTTACTTTGTATTGAGCAGAGCATGAATCTGTAGGATCTGCCATGTAGGAAACTAAGAATGCTAAGGACCCTGTCAGTGAAACGCATCACGGCGGGGAAGTAGGCCAGCTTACCGTGGAGGTTCTCGTTAGGTGTGAAGCCAGAAGTCCCAGGAGGAAAAGACCAAATCAAGAGGAGAAACTGAAATGTTCTCTTTAACTTGATGATGAGAATTAATTCATAACAGGAGCAAGGCTGTTGCCTTTCATTTTGGAGTTTTACATTTGTTCAGTTCAAGAGAGAAACCAGAATGAGTAATAAAGATAATAGGAAAGCAAAAACTACATCAGCCTGCGCGAGAGCTGGCAGGTGACCGGTCGGAGGCATTCACATCCACGGGTGCTCGTGGTTAACAACTCGAGGCCAGTGCTGGGGATTTAGCTCAAGTGGTACCGTGCCTCCCTTGGAAGCACAAGGATCTGAGTTCAATCCCCAGTACAGCAAAAACAAACAAAACACAGCAAAAACCAATTCAAGGTCCAAGAAGAAAGGTAAAGCTGCCACCAAGTGTGGAAACAGACATTCTGAGAAATTTAGAGTTGACTGGCGAAGATATTTACATGAAATAACAAATGCATTTTAAAAAGGGAATTAGCCAGACAACAGAACTTTAAAATGTGGAAATGCTTGAGTTTATAACGTGCCTTCCACATTAGCTTCTGTGAGCCAAGTCAGATTTGAATCAGTGCTAAAGATTTATTTATTTTGTATATTTAACTTGTTATTAAATTATATAACAAAGGATTTTTCATGAAAACACATCTTCCATTAGTGTAAAATGTGATTGGAATTAATTCTTCCCCTCTCTTATGAGCTAGTGGGGTAGGAATGGATGTAAATAATTTGATAATTCAGATTAGGTACAAACAAAATGAGAAAGCTCCCTTAGGATGTGGGTCATCTTTTTACATGCTAAAGATTGAAGTCTAGGTCTTGCTATGGACTCATACGTGCGCCGTGTCCATATACTTACAATGGGATGACAGTAGGAGGCGGGGCTTTGGGGATGTACCTAGGTATAGATGAAATCGTGAGTGTGGATCCTCTGAAATCAACTCTGTATCTTTATAAGAAGAGGAAGAAACTAGAGTTCTTTCTCTTTCCTCTTAAGGCGGAGTAGCTGCTCCAGACCGCAGATTGGCTGTCCGCTTAATCTTGGACTTCACGCCTTCAGTATTATGAGAAATGTGGTTTAAGTCTCCCAGCATATGGTCCCTTCAAGATTCCCAGCCTCGCTGTGTCCAGCATGGATTTAGAGGCGATTTTCTACCAATGTCCTTGGCTTGCAAGGCTATTGCGTAGAGATTTGTTCTCCAGGTTCCTCTTGGGAGCAAAATAATACTGAATTATTAGGGCTGTAGTCTGGGACTGTGCCACAGACGGAAAGTAACAGATTTTGTAAGTTGATACCTTGACCTTGCCCCTGAGCAGACAATGCTAAAACCAACTTAGCTAACTAGTCACAGACCTAGGTAGATGAGCTTGGTCGACTGAGGGGAAGCAATAAATTATGTTTGTATTGACCTTAGTAAACCTTTTAATTCTTTCCCACATGATATAGTTCTCAACAAATTGGGAAAATATGGCCTGGAGTCTGGGTAACTGCATGGTGTAGATCAGTGGCTGAGGCCTACAGCGTGAGTTTTGTGCCTTGGTGTAGTCAGTCTTGTCATCTCTGTGGAAGGTTGAGGTGCTCACCTCCAGGCCCCCCGTCCTGTCCTCCCAGAGAGGATGCCGGCCTTTTGTTGTCCACTACAGCAGGCGGGATGGGTTTCCTCACCCAGAACGGTGGAAATATACTTCCGAGTGTGTGGAGGTCGGGGCTGACGTCACGAGGCTGGGGTAGCATTTCCCCCCACAGATGGTCTCTCGGAGCAGAGGCAAAGACCACACAGTCTCCCCCTTTGAGGACACCGTTCCTTTGGCTGAGAGCTGCTGTCAGCTCGAGTGGAAATCTTTCTAAATGTCCTTGCTCTCGTCTCTACTGGGTCTACTGGTGAGGCTGTCAGTCACAAAGGCAGCACACGACGCTTCATGTCGTCAAACTAGTCTGCACAATTCGTAGAAAACTCACTCCCTCCTTTACTCAGTAAATGTTTGCGTAACAACTTCCATGTCCTGACACAGTTCTAGGCAATAGGCATCCCGACCCCCGTGCCACCTTTGCTGTATGCATGTTTCATGGGTCTATTTGAAGACACTGACTTAGTCTATTTGAAATCATTTTTTTTTTTGTTTTTTTTGTTTTTGTTTTTTGAGACAGGGTCTCGCTTTGTAGTTCAGGCTGGCTCTGAGCTCACTATGTAGCCCAGGCAAGCCTCGAACTCAGCAATCCGCCTGTCTCTGCCTCCCGAGTGCTGGGATTACAGGCGTGAGCCACCACGCCTGGCTGAAATCATTTTTATTTTATTTTATTTTATTTAGTTCAGTTAGCTTTTTATTGTCCTCTTCGAGAAGGTCCCTGATTGTTTTGTTTATTACCTCAATTGTCTGATTAGTTATATTTCCTGTGAGCCCGCCAAGAACCCCACTGTCTATTTTTTAATCTTCTCTATTATACTTTCACGTTATTCAGATTTATGGGGTTTACTTCCCCCCCACTCAATAGCGCAGTCATCAGCATGGTCCACTAACTTGGTCTATTTGAAACACTGATTTGTGTATATATGAAGACTGTTAGTTTCCTAGGGTTTTCTCAACTAAATACCTCAGACTGAGTGGCTTAAACAGCAGGAATATATTTTCTCACACTTCTGCAAGCCAAAAGTACAAGAGCCAGGTGATAGCAGATTTGCTCTCTCCAGAGGCCCTTGTCTTTGGCTTGCAGATGGCTACCTTCTCATGGGGTCCTCATGTAGGCTTTGTATGTAAGAATCCTTGGTGTTCCTTTGTGGGTCCAAATGTCCTCTGCTTAAAAGAGCACCAGTTATTAGATTGGATTGGCATCTACCCAAAAGCCCTGTTTTAACTTAATTTCCTCATCTGAGGTCCTATCTCCAAACAGAGTCACATTCTGAGGTACTGGGAGTTTAGGGCTTCAACATATAAATTTTAGTAGGGGCACAATCCAGCCCATAAGAATGACGTGGTGGTGAGGTAAGTGTGAACAGAGGTATACAAGGCTTTATGTGAGTTCAGATACTGTCAGGACAAACATCAATTCTCACTATAACAAGAGACTAAAGCAGGTGTCACTTTGGCAAGTCATAGATGGAATTAGGCCAATGGTCATGATGTGTTTGACCAACATCGTATTTGAAAAGTTCTAAATTTGCGTAGTTTTAAAGTAGTGTTGCCATTTGATCCCCTAAAGATTGCCCAGAGATGGGCTGGAGACTTAGCTTAGTGGTTCCGGCGCCTGCCTCACAAGCGCAAAGTCCTGAGTTTGATCCCGGTGACCACATACAATGCTGGGCGTGGAGACTCACGCCCACCAGCAATCAATACCACATACCACCGTGCTGGGTGTGGTGGCTCACGCCTGTCATCCCAGCACTCGGGAGGCAGAGGCAGGAGGATTGCTGAGTTCCAGGCTTACCAGGGCTCCATAGTGAGCTCAGGACCAGCCTGAACTACAAAGTGAGACCCTGTCTCAAAAAAACCCCAAAAAACTAAAAAAGAGATTGCTCAGAACTAGGGCTTTTGAAAGGTGATTGGATTCTAGTGCTTTCGGAATGTGTGGGGCACAGTTGAAGGAAACAGATACGGGGTGGGGGTGACTGGCAGGATGTTGTCCTGCTGTCATGGACTGAGCAGTGTTCCTCTGCTATGTCTTGATGCCACGCCTTTTCTGTCTTTGAGCCAGCCGACCATGGCCTAAACCCTCTGAAACCATGAACCAAAACGGACCTCTCTTCCTGTAAGCAGCAGGTGTCAGGTATTTCCCAGTAACAGAAAGGTGACTAACGCAAGGGAAACACATACCCACTACCTTTATAATACCCGTTCAGTGTGAAGAGAAGGGCGAGACATTTTACTCATTGTGCCATAGTGTGCCATGTTTACAGCCTACATGAAGCCGGCAAGTCACATCATTATACTGCTAAGTGTTATTAATTTGTGCCAATGTTATTTATTGGTCCACCCCACACCCCACTTCCACTTCATTCCTCAGCCAACTGAGAATCAGAATCGGTACCAGCTGGAGTCCAGGTTCCCTTTCTAACTGTTCCTTTAGCACTTAAAAGATTTGAGCAACTCCTTGAAACTAACTTCAAGTCTTATTTTTCTCGAGTTAGGCTTTCTCCTGCTATCACAAGATAGTACCTATATCCTCTCTCCTCTTGTCTAATTTTATCTATTTTATATCATTATTTTTTGGTAGTTCTGGAGATTGAATGCAGGGCCTCACATGCATGAAACATGGGAACACAGGCCCCATGGTTCTCCCGCTGAGCTACACCCGAGCGCCTTCTCTCCTCTCCATCCTGTCCTCTCCTCTCTCCCTCCTCCCTCGCCTCTCCTCTCCTCCTGTCTTGGCCAGTTCATTTCCTGGTACCGGGCCACAGCTTGTCACAGGTCGGGGCAGGGATGAGGTTGGGGGCTTTCCTCTGGGAGCTGGGGAATGGGCAAGGCATACTTAGATGCCAGAAGTACTTTACTGGTTGTTGCCTGTTTTCCTAGGCAGTTTATTTGAAATAATATTTTCCAAATAAATGCAATGGAAATAAAAACTGTTTTAAGTGAAACGTTAAAAAGTTGGAGCGTTTCAGTAGTGACCAAAGAAAATCAAGTAAAGAACATGACCCATCATCGTCAAACTTCATTTAGCAAAGATTTAAAGATGGGTGATGTTTCGCTTTGGCAAGAACTTGGGAAGGTAGCCTGAGAGTGAATATTAAAATTTTAAATTCCACTTCTAGAAATTGATCTCGTGTGTGTGTGTGTGTGTGTGTGTGTGTGTGTGTGAGATTAACATAGGATTGGGAGTAATTGGAGAAAAAAAAACTGGTGACATATCCTCAACAGTAAAGAAACATCAAAATCACTATTGTGCATTCATATAACAGAATTGTATGTTAACATTAAAAAGAATGAGTCATTACTGTATTCACTGGCAAGGAAACAGCATATTATTTAATAAAAAGATAAGTGGAAAAGAATTGCATAGAACAAGCCCATAAATGTTAAACTGCATGTGCTTGTGTATATATGTGTAGGTGTACTTAGAGAGATAGTGGGATAGAAGGTGCAGTATTTACACAGTAAAAGTACCCAGGAATAGAAATCAGTAATTTTTATTTTCTTTAGTCTTTTGTAAAGTCTAACATTCTCTTTATGTTATCTTTAATGTATGAAGGTACATTAAAATCTTTTGGAGCTGAAAGTGGTGAGATATGCCTGTAACCTCAGAACTCTGGGAGGCTGAAGCAGGAGGATTACAAATTAAAATCCAGCTTTCACAGCTTAGCAGTTTCATGAGACCATGTCTCAAAATGAAAAATTAAAAAGTGTTAGGAAATGTAGCTCAGTACAAGGCCCCGAGTTCAGTCTCTTGCACTGGAAAAAAAAAAAAAGCTTCCTAAGACATTTACCAAAACTCCTATTTAATACCTTTGGCTAACTCAAATATTTTTAGTTTATTTATAGGCATAATTCTTGTATGCACAATATCAGTACCATGCCCTGCAGTGTTTTGTGAACTTTCTTTCAAAGTAAGCATGGAGTATTCCAATAGTGGTCAATGAAATCAAGAGTATGACACAAGTTCATTAAAGAAAAGTGTTATGGGCTGAATTATGTGTCCCTGAATTCATATATTGATGTTGACATTACTAACCCCTAATATCTTATATAGCTGCATCTGGATATAAGGTCTTTAAAGAAATAATTCAATTATAACAAAGCCTTGGGCCTGGAGATAAAGGTTGGGTTGGGGGGAGTGTTTACCCAGCATGCATGAGGCCCTGGGTTTGATCTCTAGCACCATCTAAATAAAGAAATAGTAAATGTCAGTAGGCTGGCCAGTCCCAGCAGGCCGAGATCCTCAGGGAACAGGAAATTTGGTCACACACACACACACACACACACACACACACACACACACACACACACACACACACAAAAGGGAGGCTGCAAAGTAAAAGGCCAGGAGAGAAGGTTTAGAAAAATCAAGGCCGATGACCCCTTGATCTTCCAGAATTAGGAGGAAATGGGCGTCAGAGGGCCGAGCTGCTCAGTTTGTGGTGCGAGTTATGGAAATCCTAGTGAGATTGAGGATTGAGTACTAGAACCAGCCTCCTCAGTCACCCTTGCTGAGTCCGGCAACCTGGTAAAGTCATTTACATATTGCTTGCATATCATTTACATATCTTTGTTGTGACTAGTCCTGACCAAATTTTATTAACTCTTTAGATTAGTAAAAACAAATTAGCAAATCCCAACTTCACGATATGACACCTGAGAAAAATCTTCAAAGGTCAAAACTTAAAATTAACACCAAAGAAATGAGAGGATATCATTCCTACACTGGATTTGGCAAATCTATCTTTACCTATATACCTGCAATTTTAATTAGATAAAGGTAGATATGGTGATGTATATGCACCCATGATTCAGAAAGCAAAATCTTGGAAGCAGCCACTATGTCCATCAACAGATGAATGGATAAAGAAATCGGGGTATTTATACATAGTGGAGTACTACTCTGTCACGAAGAAGGATAAAGTTGAGTCATCTACAGCAAAATGGATGCCTCTTGAGACCATAGCGTTAAGTGAAATAAATCAGATGCACAGGCTTAAATATTACATAGTGTCTCTTATATGAGAAGCCCAGAGTATAAATAAAGAGCAAAGTAAAACTAGATAGTAGGAAGCAGGGAGAGAGATCTTTCTCAAAGGAGGAAGGGATCATAAGATGGAGGGGAGAGGGAGAAAAAGACAGGGAAGTAAGAAAAATGGCATTCAGATGTGTCATGTACATGTATCAGCTCCCCAGAAAGAATGCAATGTCTACCAGAAACCTGTAGTAATAAACAGAAGGGTGGAATAAAAATAGGACTAATCAGGGCTGTCCCTTACACCTTGAAGAACCTATTGTTTTTGTTCTATTTATCGTTTTATGCCTGTGACTTTTCATAGGAGAAAAAAAAGCACACATTCCAAAGAATTAAAAAAAATTAAAAGATGGTAAACAACTTCTAAATGAGTATGCTTTTGTAGTTTTAATTTCACAATACTAAAACTTTTAGGTGATGTTTATAAGGTACAGGTTTGATTTTACCGAAGTTATGGTATCTTCTTGATAGCCAAGAGGTATGAAGTCTTCTGAGGGAAAAAAAAGTTACTTCAGTTAACTTGTGTTGGATCTTGTGTATTACAGGAAATGTTTCCGTTTAAAGCCATTGATACATTAAGAGTTTCCAGGCACGTTTCATGACAGGGTCTAAGTTTGTTCTCTTTTGAACAGTGAGGAAAAGATGTTTTGAAAGTAAGCACTTTGATTTGCCTGGATTTCATTTATAAAGTAAGGGTCTTACCTCCAAATGCCGCTAAGATCAAACTATGCCCTGCAGGAGTAATTTCCTCAGAGGTGACCACAGAATCTCGCACTCAGTTTCCTCCTATTTCTTTGTTTTCTTTTTTTTAATTGAATTCTTTATTGGTACAATTTATATACATCTCAAAATCACGTATAACATTGGGGAATTTGTACCAGTATATGACACAAGTTAATTCTCATTTTTACCCATATCCCTACTCACCCCCTTTATACATGCTCTTTTATTTTCTTTCTGTATCATATTTATTCCTTCCCCTCATCACATTCCTCTTTGTTTTCTTTCTCGAAGAGGAACGAATGAATCCCACTCCTGGATAACCCTCGCGTCCTACACGCTTGTTCGTGTGACTTTGTTTTCCCAGTTTCTTGGAGACAGTGGTGACCATCAGTCATGTGGGATAATGGAATGTTAGTGCTGGACTTGAGGGGCTTGACTGACGTAGTTATGGGCATTACGAGATCTCCTCAGACTGGAAGGGTCTGATGAGGGGGCGAAATCGGGACTGTATTCTCACGGGCAAGGACGAGGCCTGCAGTGGTCACAGAGAAAGCGGAAGCCGCTTGACAGGCATCTTTCGTCTTCCTGTGTATTGCTAAAGCCCCCTAGTGGTCAAGAGACCCCAACTGGGTCCTCTTAGGGAGAAGGTCCTAACTAAAGCCCATCCTCTCCCTCTTTTCACATCTCTCTGAACCGTGGGAGCGAACTCCGGGGCCTCGGTGTCGACTGACCCCCGCTTTCACGTTTCCCAGGGAGGGAGCGCTGGGCTTCACCCAGCGGGCTCCCCAAGGAACGGAGAGGCCCGCAGTTTCTCCGGCTGAGAAGAGGCCCCGTCCCTGAGGCCCTTCTCCAGCTCTGCGACGCGGTGGTGCACCCTGTCAGGGCAGAACGGAAGTCTCAGGAAGGGCCCGAGCTGTGCGCTGGGGTCCCCGGGCCCCCGGCTTCGGGTGTCCTCTCCTGCCTGCACAGTGTCAGAAGGTGCGGACGGCGTCCGGGTCGCCCCTGGGTCTTCCTGGGGCTATCTTTAGGAAGCTCAAGCGCACAGTCCCCAGCGCTGTACTCGCGTGATTTGATCGATCTGTAAAAATCAAATGAATCGTCAACTTAGGTTCTGCAGCGCTGACCTTTGAGGTCTCCCGCGCCTCCCCTAAACTCCCTCCTCGGTGCCCTACGGGCCCCGCCGGGCACAGGCCCGTTGATAAGAGCGTGCCGAGAGACGGCTCTGTGTCCTCACGGCGTGGCGCACTGTAGGGGGAGTTTCGGGAGTAAATGAAAGTAATAGAAGTGTGTATGTTTCGGGGGGGGGTGTTTCCTAGGTTCTAAAAGAGGCACTTTCACGTGGATTTTGTTGTGTGAGCTGTGCACAAGGCACCCTGCTGAGTGCTGTGGAAAACGCACGAATGCGCTAGAGGGAACTAATCCCCGTTCTTGTGGAAGAAGCTACGGTCTCCTGGAAGCCACAGGCGCCCTCCACTCGGCCCTTTCGGCCCCAGATCGAATGCTTTGCTCTCTGTTGCGCTTCTGCTTCAGCTCAGTGCTGTTCTCTTAGTACTCCTACCGGCCACTCAGGGGATCGTGCTGACCTCATCATGCTCATTCAGTTCTTATTAGCCCTGCGAGCCTTAATCCCCCTCTAGGGCCCTGGAGGCACGTGACCCCCCCACCCCGTTCCTCGCAAGCGTTCTGACTTCTCCTCTGCCAGCTCTGCCTTTCCTCCCCAAGGCTAAGAGTGGGCTTTGCTTTGGAGATCTGCCTTGCGATCTCTTTTCCTGTGACGTCTCTTGTTTAATCATGGATGTACGCTGGAAGCACCTGGGCAGATGTGCTTTAACAAAAATGTACACATATCCAAACCCCAGAGACTGATTTATTGGCTCTCTGGTGTTTGTATTTAGAAAAGAGAAAATTTCACAGGTGACTCTTGGTCCCAGTCCTTTTTAAAAACTATGTTTCTCTCTCTCTCTCTCTCTGTCTCTCTCTGTCTCTATCTATCTCTGTCTCTCTCTCTGTCTCTGTCTCTCTGTCTCTGTCTCTCTCTCTGTCTCTGTGTGTGTCTCTCTCTCTGTCTCTCTGTCTCTGTCTCTGTCTGTCTTTCTCTGTCTCTGTCTCTCTCTCTCTCTGTGTCTCTCTCTCTGTCTCTCTCTCTTTCTCTCTCTGTCTCTCTCTCTCTCTCTCTCTCTCTCTCTCTCTCTCTCTCTCTCTCTCTCTCTCTCTCTCTCTCTCTCTCTCTCTCTCTCTCTCTCTCTCTCTCTCTCTCTCTCTCTCTCTCTCTCTCTCTCCCTTTCCCTCTGCCTGTCTCTCCCCCTCTCTCTGGGGATCCCATCCTCCCCTACGGCTTCCATACGCCAAGGACTTCCAAATTGAGCTTTCCATCCAGAGCTCGCTTTTAATTCCAGGTCACTGTATACAAATCCGTTCTTGGGTGGCTCAGAGCCTTCTCATAAAAACCCCATATGTCCTAAACAGAAATCATGATTTATTTCACCACATATGCTCCTCTTCCGGTCTTTTCCAGTCCAGTAAGGATCACTATCATTTGTATATCTGGACAAAAGGACCTTCTCTGTAGCTCTTTCCTCTTCGTCCTGCTAACCCGAGGAAGCACTGAGTCTCACCAAGCTGGGCTCTTAAATCTGCACTTGTGATAAGCAGCCATGTGTTTTCTGCCAAAAGCCATTTCTAATGAGAAGCACAATACTATTGAGTGGTACTTTTTCCCTATTTTGGTGACAGCATCTTGCTCCGAGCACTGGTTCTTTCAGGGGCTCAAATGTCCTTACTTCTCTGTGTCAATGCTCCTGTCCTCTCCTCCCATTATTTACACTGTCATCAGAGTGACTTTTAAAAAATGCAGGTACAGTATAGGCTCATACCTCATACTCTGCTTGGAACCATTTAGGAGCCATTTGTACCCTTGAAAAAAAGTCTAAAAAAATTTTTTTTTTCTTGAGACAGGGTCTCGCTTTGTAGTTCAGGCTGGCCCTGAGCTCACTGTGTAGCCTAGGCAAGCCTCGAACTCAGCAATCCTCCTGCCTCTGCCTCCCGAGTGCTGGGATGACAGGTGTGAGCCACCATGCCCGGCTTTTTTTTTTTTTTTTTTTGAGACAGGGTCTCACTTTGTAGTTCACACTGGCCCTGAGCTTACTAGGTAAACCAGACAAGCCTTGCCCTCAGCCATCCTCCTGCCTCTGCCTCCTGAGTGCTGAGATGACAGGCGTGAGCCGCCATGCCTGGCACTGTGGTGTGTGGTACTGATTGCTGGTGGGCGTGAGTCACCATGCCCATTATTGTTGTATGTGGTTACTGGGAATCGAACTCAGGACCCTGTGCTCGCCAGGCAGGCCTCAGAACCAATGAGCTAATTTTTGGCCCCAAAGTCTAAAATTCTTAACTGATGTGAAAGTCCTCATATCACTCGATCCTTTTTCCTCTTCATTCTAAGGTATTATTTCCCCTTCCATTTCCCACATGGTCAATTTTTTAGGTTTTTCTAGTTTCAAAGATTTTTACATGTAATTTCCTTGACCTGGTATGTTCATCTTTTCAAGTGCTGAGAATTATTGGACAAATGGTCTACCCTGAGCCACACCTCTAGCTCTTCATCAGTTTTGACTTTGGACAAGGCACCCACAAACCTCAGCCTAAATGTTACTTCCTCTGGGAAGATCTGTTTCATGCTCCTCACTAGGTCGAGAGCTTCTAACGTGGATTTTGATGCTACCATATTAAATGTCATTGTTAAACACTGTGTAAATAGTTCTGCAATTATTTATCCAACAAATACTTTATTCACCAATCTTTCTGTGAAAGCATTGCTCCATGAAAGGGAAGACTGTTCATCTCATCGCTCCAGTATTTTCAACTTTCA
Organism: Thryonomys swinderianus; assembly: GCA_004025085.1. NCBI lineage: Eukaryota > Metazoa > Chordata > Mammalia > Rodentia > Thryonomyidae > Thryonomys > Thryonomys swinderianus. The sequence continues at coordinate 17,726 of PVIC010016052.1, read as the reverse complement.
CCATCGTGTCTTAAATTCAATAAGCTCTCAAGGTGTGTGCATTAAATGTATGAATAATGTGAGAAGTAAGACACAAATAATAGCAGGAGATATTCTAGAAATATCCTAAATGGAAGGATGAACAAAGCACAGTGCATATTGGAAGGAAAAAAGATCCCAGAGTTTCGATGGCAAATTTCATATAGAAAGAGGTATTTGTCTTGGTCCTTCAGAGATGATGAGGTTTTCCATGGAGCGGGGAGGGTTCCCTGGGCAGGAAGGAAACCAGGAGCAACGTATAATGGTAGAAAAACTCTAACGTTGGCTTGCAGAATAGTAAGGATGTGGCTGACTTGAAGTTGAAAGGCAGGCTAGGAAACGGCTAGGCGCTAGAGCTGGAAAACGGCGTGAGGGCATGTGTGTCACGGGGTGGCAGTGCCGGGAAATCTAAGGACTTCAACGTTTTAATTTCCGCCCATGACAGGCCCAGTGTTCTGAGCAAACCGATCTGGCCCTGGTGTGCAGGAAATGCTCCGAGCACCCCAAAACCAGGCAGGAAAATTGCAGGAAGCTTCACAAGCTTCTTTTCCGGCGGGAAAGAGGACAGTTCACCCAGGTGGCACTGCTAGGACATTGGTGACTCGTGCCATGCAACGGTCACAGAAACGGACTCGGTCCCAGATGACCCTCAGGCTCGGGCGCTGCATGCCCTAGTGAGGGTTCTGGGGAGCCCAGCTGCACCCCATGTCCACGGTGAGGAGGCTGCGGGAGCCCCTTGGTGATGCCAGCCTGTCCTCCGGCCTTTGCGCTGCCTGTCCAGCACCCTCTCTGCCGCGCATTCTTACCAGCGAATAGCTGCCAAGGTAGTTTGCAAGCTCACTATTAGACTGGTAATTTTAAAACTGTGGAGTTTCTTTTTATTAATTTTCTTTTCTTTTCTTTTTCCCAGACAGTTGTTATGGTTTGGTCCGCAGCCGTGCAAATGACTATTTCACATTTACTATGTGAGCTGGTGACTCAGTATGTTGCTTAGAACCAGATATGTGTGGTTTTGCTTCTCTTGTGGAATTCAGTAAAGAACACACTTCATGTCAGCAGAAAGCGTCGTAAATCTATACAGAGAAGGACACGAGGAAAACCTTTTTTAATCATACGGCAGCGTGGAATTGGTGTCCTTTCCTTTAGAGCGAAGTTCTGTAGTTTTCTCCCACTCTAGAAAAAGAAGGAGCATCACTGCTACCTTTTGTTCTGGAATTTACTCTTCAAGATTTAAAAATAATTGAAGGAGAAAGTTAAGTTCTAGGGGTTGCTATTTTGCTTTGTGTGTAGGAGGGGCGCGTTTCCCTGTACGCTGGTCCTGCAGGGAAGCTTGCCAGAAAAACAACATGGCGTCGTGGCCCTGTGCTGATTCCCCGCGCAGGGGCGGGGCTTCCGTGTCTGGCCCTATGCACATCCGCTGTGTGTGTCCTGGGACAGAAGGCTCTCCGGAAGCACCAAGACAGAGGCAGGAGAGGTAGGAACAGAGATAATTCCTTTTTAGTTCTAAAAGAACACATCTACTACTATTTTAGCTTGGGTAGAGATCAAGCTTCAAAAAAAAAATCATAAATAGCATCTTCTGGATATATACATTTGGGTTAGAGAAATTAGAATTAATGAGATTAAATGAAAGGATGGAAATCTTTTTTTTTTTTTTTGAGACAGGGTCTCGCTTTATAGTTCAGGCTGGCCCTGAGCTTGCTATGTAGCCCAGGCAAGCCTTGAACTCAGCAATCCTCCTGCCTCTGCCTCCCAAGTGCTGGGATGGCAGGCGTGAGCCACCACGCCCAGCACTGTAGTATGTGGTATTGATTGCTGGTGGGCGTGAGTCTCCATGTCCAGCATTGTATGTGGTTACTGGGATGGGATCGAACTCAGGGCCTTGCGCTTGCGAGACAGGTGCCGGAACCACTGAGCTGAATCTCCGGCCCCAAGACCACCATCTTTTGACGGGTTTTCTCCCGGCTTGTACTGACATTCCCCGATGCCTTTGGCATGATCCTTCTTCACTGCTTTTCTTTCTCCCCATCACAGTTAAAAAGATGATTCTTCTTTTACTTAAGATCAATCCCTATTTCTGGGCTCTGGATTCCATTCCTTTGGCCTTTCGGCCCAGAGATTCCATCTACTTAGCGTCTCTTTTCTTCCCTCTCCGTATCCATCCTCATCACTTGTGTCTTCCTTCCGGTCACCAGCACTGCTCACCATCTTTCTGCTCTCTTCCTGTGTCTTCCTGCACACAGCATCGCCTTCTGCCAGCCCATGCTGTCGGAGAGTTTCCTAGGTTGTAGCCCTGAGCACCTCACACGCTTCCCTTCTTCCCTTCCACCTGAGCCTCCCTCGGTTGTCAGAAGGACACGCAGGCTCTTCGGGGCTGTTTCTGGTCTGGCCTCTTAGGCTTGGAAGGAGATAACGAATTACTTCTTGGCAAATTCAATAGTAATATGACCTAAGGAAGCCTCTTGTGTTTTATATATGTATCAAAGACAATTTCCAGTACGTGATTAGCCAAACAAAAATTATTAAGAAGGAACTCTGGAGCTTGCAGAGCTTTATAAGTTAAAGCTGTTTTGGACATTTGCGATCCCTAAATAGTGTATACATTTTTTTTTTTTTTTGAGACAGGGTCTCGCTTTGTAGTTCAGGCTGGCCCTGAGCTCACTATGTAGCCCAGGCAAGCCGCGAACTCAGCAATCCTCCTGCCTCTGCCTCCCGAGTGCTGGGATGACAGGCGTGAGCCACCACACCCAGCAGTGTATACATTTTTTTCTTTTAGCTCCCTGAAAGGATACATTTGAACACTAATTGATGTAAAATGTGATGCCTAGGAGGTACTGATTGGGCACTGAGCAATCATGACTTCTTACTTGCTGATGCTGTCTATGGAAAGCGCATGTCTAATCTTTATTCCCTAAACAGCAAGATTGTGACAAAACTCTGTCACCTCTGTGTTTGGGGGACGTAACACTCTAATGTTATTCGGGTGGCAAGAAGCTTTGAGGTAACGATCTTTTTCTTTCATTATGTTCGGTGACTTATGAGTCCTTTGGGGCTATTTTGATCCCCGAGCTTGGCTCTTATGTAACCTAAGGAAGAATAATCAGGTACACGCTGGTGATACTGCATCTCAGTGTCACGGGAGAGGTGCTGTGGAAACGCTCCGTGGAGCTGAAAAGAAAATCAGTGTGTATTTAACGTCAACAAATACCACTTGCTTTCACTCCTCTTTCCAAATCCCGATTTAATAACACACATCGCAGAGGACAGGGATGAAGATCTTCTCCTGCTGGTGGAGAACCTGGGCACTGCTGACGTCTGGTCCAGCTGCATCACATTCTCTGCTCCTTTCAGATACGGTTTTTTATTTAAAAAAAATTTTTTTTTTTTTACAGTAGCCAGGATTGAACCTCAGGTTCTGTGAGTGCTCTGCATTCTCAGTCCCTCCGATTGCTGATTGAATGGACCCTTGTATTTATTTTCCCCTGGCTAGAAAGTTGAAGTTAATACATTTTTTGATTCGTGTGGACTTCATGGGTCTCCCCACCAAAAACACAGTTCATAGAAACTTATTGTACTAGGAACAAAAGAGGGCTGAGGAAATATGTAAAAATCATATATGCCAGGAAATTCTTGTGCTCTGACATTCGGGTGAGTGATAAGTGCTGGTCCGGAAGGCTTCCGGTGATGAAATTTAAGCGTTTGGTGCTAAATGTTAACCGCGAGCTTGCCTGCCTCCTGCCTGGCGCAAGGTGATGAATTATACACTTTCAGAGAGCTGGGACGATGGTGTAATTCCTTTGTACCTGCAAATTGGGGATGACAGGTTAGACAGGTTGTTCACAATGCTCTTTGAAAAGGGAATGCCGGAGGAGGTCTTAGATTGCTTGCATTCCTCAATTTACATAACAGATATATTCCCCTAAAGTTTATGTAAATTGAGTCATATTTCCAAAGCCCAGGAAATCTTGCCTGTTAAAAGATCCTTGATTTGAATCCATTTGAAAGTGAACTGAACTATTGTGGTGGAGACAATTACTGTGCAGATTTGGCTTTTACGCAAGTGACTTACAAAAAGCAGAGCCTTTCTTTGAGCGTGTCACAAAATGCAGCGATATCACTGATACGTAGTGGGAGGTAGCAAGCCAGGCGAAGAACATGATCTTTACAGACAGAGGTCTCTGGCTTGCAATTTAAATCCTGTCCAGGATTCCTGGGTGACCACGGACACATTTCCTTTGGTTGGTTTTACAAAAAATTTCTGTTGCTTTTACGCTGAGAATTTTAATTTAACCAAGTTGTGAATAGCTTCCAGGCAATTGCAAGGCGGTTCACATAGATGTTTCTTAGTTCTGTTCTGTTCAGCTGCATATGTGCACCGTGGCCTACTCATTTGTTCTTCTAGTTGGACACGTTGCTTTTTCTCCCAGTTTTGATTTTTAAAACAAAGATCTTGTAAAGAACATTTTCCTGGTATGAATTTATACATTCCTGCTATGTAATCTATAAATCAGATTTTTCACAGCGGGATGACAAGGAATGACTATTTTAAATATCATAGATCCTAAAATTATACTCCTCAAAGATGGCTCCGCTGTGCTTCCCTGGGGGCGCCTGTGCACTCATACCCTGGCGCCATTGTTTTTCTGGGTCTCGCCCCATTTTCTCATTTCTGATTACAAGAGGAAAAAACATCACTGTTGTTGTTTTTGTTTGTATCTATTTAGTTGTAGGTGAGTTTACTAAGCAGATCTGATGTGTGTGTCAGGCTGAACGATTCTGTTTGTGGTTGACTGGAAAAGATCACGATCAGGCAACAATTCAGTGCGGCTCTGCCTCTGAGAACCCCCTTGATAATTCTCCTTTGTTAGGAGAGTGACAGTAACTCCCAGGATAATAACCAGATCTAGCCAGTTCCAAGTTTGTGAAAAATGGGAAGAACCCTGTACCAACAGTTCTTGTATTACCCCCAGCTTCATTAAGACTCTTGATTATTAGACAATCATTTTGGTTCTGGGAACTGGAATTGGTAGGAAAGCTTTTGAAGAAATTTTAGAAAGATTTTAATTTCAAGGAATGTGAGACTAAAATTTTAGGGGAAAAATGATTATTATTTAATGGAAAATCATTTTATACCCCTAAGCTCTGGTTTTCAGCTGGAGAATCATTAGTTGACATTTTGATTATTAGAGTTGGTAGTAGTTATGGGTTTAATCACTTTAATTCATGGTTTGACTCACTCACAGAAATTTGGCCTGTAGCCTTTTGAAGTAAATGACCCTAAAATGTGTTACTGCTGAAAAAAAACAAAGGGGGAACTAAGGAGGGGAAGTGGGGGAAAGGAAAGTAAATGGAGAGGGTTGTAGGGTGGATGGATGTATCTTGATGCTGTTTACACTGTGTATTAAGGTCATGAGGCAAAATATATTCGGAGCACATGTCAGTATGGGTATACATTTGTGAGGACTTGCTTTCGCTTTTAATGCTCAATGTGTTAATAAAGTAATAAGAAATCAAACCTGTGCAGACAGTAATTCTGATAGATAACAAGTGTCTCATCAAGATTTTCACTGGAATATTCTCTCCCTCCTCCCCATGTTCTGTCAGTCAGATTCTCCATGTTCCCAAACATTGCAATAAGCATTTTTCCACTCAAAATTTATATTAGTCAAAAAAAAAAGAGGGGATGGAGAGAGACAGAAAAAGAAAAGCCCAGAATATAATAGAAACTTCTTTTTAGCAACACACAAAAATCAGTCACCATTTTGGAAAATTCAGGCATCTTTTGTTGGTAACATCTTATGACTGCAGTGCATCTTTTCAGACACGCAGCACTTTGTGGGAAATCGCGCCCAGTGACAGGGCGATTGAAGAGCAATTCGCACGCGTCGAGTAAGTCTCTTGGAAGAACCACAGCGTCATTGCCAAGAAGTCACAGAGCGTGTCTCCCTTTTAGCTCAGAAGTCGGGGTCCTACGACTGGCATCTCAAGTCCTCTCTGGACGGCGGTTTGGCTTAAGCTCACCTTCCTGCTCAGAACAGGAATACGTGGTGCGTCCAGATCATCGTTACGAAACCAGCTCTGTCTTATCACACAGACCATTTGGATTCGTTTCGTGGCAGAGGGAGTCAGGGCGGAGGACGAACGTGAGACGACAGGAAAAGAGCAAAGGGCAGCGGGGGGAGACTGCTGTGTTACCTGGGAGAGGCCCGGCCCTGGAAAACGGTGGCGGTCAGGGTGACTTTAGACGCGGGAGCGGCGGATTTTAAGATCTGAACTTGTCTGCGAACCTGCAGCTTAAATCTTATGCAACTTACTAGAACTTTAGTAAATCTTGCTCCTGCCCACACCTGCTTCGTAAAAGAACATTCACTGGCATATGTTTTTTGGAGACAAAGCTGGAAACAGCTCTCTCCCTCAGCAGGCAAAGTGCTCATCTGCAGAAAATCCAGATCCACAAAAGAAGCCTGCTAGAATTAATGAGAGAGTTTAGCAAGACCAAAGACATTAAGTGTATTGACATATAGTGCTGATGAATGTTTGGCAATCGAAACTTAAAAATGAGGGCATTTTAAAATAGCACCCAAGATATAGCAGGTTTGGGTCAAAAATCTAACAGCGTGAATAGAATCTCCATGTTAAACACGGGTGAGAGAAAGACCGAAATACATCCAGAAGCTCAGTGTTGCAGAATGCTAACTGTCTGGAGACAGTGTCAGTCCCAGCCGTGCAAAATGAGAATGATTGTGCCGGGCGTGGTGGCTCACGCCTGTCATCCCAGCACTCGGGAGGCAGAGGCAGGAGGATTGCTGAGTTCGCGGCTTGCGTGGGCACCATAGTGAGCTCAGAGCCAGCCTGAACTACAAGTGAGACCCTGTCTCAAAAAAAAAAAAAAAAATCAAAATGAGAATGCTCTTCAGTGGGAACCTCTGTCTTGGTTTTTGATTGAGTCTTACTTAGACCTGGGAGAAACACTTTGAAAAGTTGACAGACTTTATTTTGGCCTTTGAAATGAAAATTCAAAGCCCAGAGACAGGGAGAGATTTTCTGAAGAGAACAGAGGGCCTGGCAGGCGTTTAGCTCGAGTTACAGGCACCTACCTGGGAAGCACAAGGGCCAGAGTTCCATCCCAGGGACTGCAAAGAAAAAAAAAAATCCTGAAGAGAACAGGGCAGGGGGCGGCACTGCTCGCCCGGCTGGACTCGCAGGGTCGGTTCTGTTCTTCAGTCCCACAGTGCACTGGTGAGCGGCAGGGGATGCGTTTCCGCGCACCGCTTTCTCCTCACAGCAGAGCCTTGTGAGTCTTTGAATGGCCTCCCACCGGGCATAAAGCAAACCAAACCCAAACCTAGGCAGCCAGTGGCCAACGGGAAGCAGGAGATCGGGTCAGCAAAATACTACGTGCAGGAGGGAAGTTAGCTATGGATGAAAGAGAGAAAGAGGACTAGAGCAGGTGGGCAGAGAGCGACCCTCAAACTCACTAGCAGGAGGTCAGGGCTTCCAACGCGCCTGGCTCAGCGATCCCTAAGGGCTCAGGGTCTGACTCCCATCGCTCGGGAGAGGAAACGTCAGGAATCATAAAATGCCTCGGAGTAAGTTTCAAAGGCACTGCAAGACTTCCCCAGTGGCAGCTGCGCCCCCCGGCCGAGATCCACCCAAGACCTCGCTAACAGGACAGCGTGTGTGTCCACAGGTCAAGGCCCAGTGCTGTTCCCGCGTGAATTCTCCTCAGATTGATCTGTAGGGTCAGTGTCCGCCCTCAGGTCCGACGGCACATTTCTTTGGGGAGAAATTAACATGTCCATTATACGATGTATGTTGAGAAGCACAGGCCTCGGACAGCCAGAACCACGTGGAAGGGAAGGTGGGTGATGATTGAATACTGATGATTAGATGCTGCTGCTGAGTTGGACGATTTAGTCATTTGGAGGAAAAGGTTAAAACGCTGGTGATGTGCGGGGGGAGGGGCCTTCTACGTTTGTTTTTACTTCCTATGTGTATTTCGCTGGTGGTTAATTCTGGAGACAAATGCAGTTAGAACTGTACGTGGTTCCTCCTCTGTTGTCCTTTTCTCCTTTCCAGTTCAAAAGCTGAGAAAGGCTCAAGGTTGGGCCAGGGAGCCAGCAAAACGGGAGAGCGCCGCGAGCTTTGCTCACTTTCCGAGGGCACAGGTCAAAATCGAGTCCCCGCGTACACAACTCTCTAAATTTACTAACAAAATCCTTGTGTAAATCTTCAAAGGTGGTTTATATTTATAACCGCTTCCTAACATCGCCGCGCGTTGGGTCATCTCTTTACCCAGGCTAACCATAGGGTTTAGGAAACTGAGGCTGTCTAGAGGATGTTGGAGAACATCGGATGGAAGCCAGGATGTGCTGAACTTCTAAATGTAAATATCTGCTCGCAGCCCGCGGGGAGCGGCCTGCAGCTGGCGTGTCTAAGCGTCGCTCCCGGAAACGCGCATTAGCCGGCCCGCGAGGCTGATCTGCACGCACAGACTGGCGCTGCGTCACCGCGTACAGTCCGCGCGTGGATGTGGACGGCGATGACAGCTTCGAGAATAACAAAATCGAGGGGAGGAAAGCGGATCGCGGAGCCCTCACCCTGAGCTCAGTTGCAGCTAACGCAGGACCAGCCTCCAGCTCCAGGCGGCCTGCTCTGGGCTCAGATGGCAGACAGGTGCTCCAAAGCCCTGGGCTCAGGTGTCTTGTAATCGTGGATCCAGCCAAGGACAAATGTGATTTGTGGCCCACGTCCTGGCCTCTCTGGAGCGCGAAGTGCGGGCCTCGTTCCCGCCTTGCCCTCTCGCTCAGGCTGTTTCCGTCGCGGGCCCACATCCCGACTGCTTGTCGATCTCCAGAACTACCTCCGCGCCTTACAGTCCTCCGGGGGGGGCGAATTCCAGAAAGAACGATGCAAAGGAAACTGAACCAGAGAAGGGAGGACAGACGCATGGTCAAGGTCCCTGTGAAATGGGCCTCAAGACTACTGGGGGCAGAAGACAATAAACCTCCATTCAGGAGACCGTGCGGGCCCTCCGGTGTCAACCTGTTCCCGGTAAGGAAAAGCCAAAACAGCGATGCTGAGTTCGAAGGGAAAGAGAACCGCGGGGCCAAGACCCAGCCTGCGCTCCGTCTGTTTGGTGTTCGGTGACAGTGAAGACTGAAAACCGATTGCTGTGAGCTTAGGATTTTCCGGTTACAGCCGCCTCTTGGAGAATCAGCAGCCCCTGTGAATGCCGTCACCAATACACAGTACGGGCCTTTGCGTCTTTGTCTGAACTACCCTGACAGCTACGCTTCTAAGGGCAGCCCTTGGGCTGCGGACTGCGGAGTCCCCTCCCCCTCAGAGCCCCTCCCCCTCAGAGCCCCTCCCCCTCAGAGCCCCTCCCCCTTTGCACATCCAGTGGGCAGCATCAGGCCTTACTCTTCCCTCTGTGGAGTTCTTGATGGGTTGGCGCTTCCTGTCCCTAAGCATTTGGTCCTTGTCTCTAAAGTTGGCTTTTAAACCTTTTTTTTTTTTTTCCCCAAGACAGGGTCTTGCTTTGTAGTTCTGGCTGGCCCTGAGCTCACTTGTAGCCCAGGCAAGCCTCAAACTCAGCAATCCACCTGCCTCTGCCTCCCGAGTGCTGCGATGACAGACGTGAGTCACCACACCCGGCATCGTGCTATGTGGTACCAGGGATCGAGCTCAGGACCTTGTGCTTGTGAGGCAGACACCAGAATCACTGAGCTAAATTCCTGGCCCTAAACCTATATTTAAAAAAATGTGTGAAATCACAAGAGACAATACACATCTTCTTTGTATCTCTTATTAACCCTCTGTCTTCCATATCTGTGCCATCCAATGCAGGAGTAACCAGCTCCCCATGGCTGTGGAACCCTTGACCTGTAGTTAGTCCAAACTTAAATGTGCTGTAAATGGCACACTGGATGTGGTATAAAAATATAAAATATCTTAGTGATAGTTTTTCTATCAATTACATGTTGAAATGATAATGTTTTAGAGACACCGAGTTAAATATAATCAAGTTAACCTTTCCTTTTTACTTATTTGATGTGGTTCCTAGAAATGTGGCTAGCAGTATTGCTTGCCTTCTCTGCACTGAGGATGGAAGTCAGGGTTTTGTGCCTGAGAGGAAAATGCTTTACTACGGACCTACATACTCAACCTAGATTTTCAATGTAAGAAATATGTAAAGAGAAATCTGATCAGGAGGTAAGATTTTTTATAGATACTTCGTGATATTGATTTATAGATAATGTATTTCTGTCACTTAAGCAACCAAGCATTCAAAACTATGTGAGGAACGTTGTAAAGGAACTTAACAGTGTTATGGGGAAAAACCTAGTAAGATGCCTTATTATCTAGTTTTTAAAATATTAAACAGAAAAGGAAGGCTCAACTTTCCATCATCTACAATATAAAGGTTCATTCTTTGTGAATTATGAGTAAGAGAAAGGTTATAAAAAGAGAAGATAGGACCACAGGGCCATAGAATTTGAAGCAAGAATGAATCTTAGTGAGTCTAGTTCCAAAGGAGGTAAAATGTATCAGAAGAGTAACTATCTGTACAAGGTTTTAAGAATCAGTACAGTTTCCAACTTTATCCACTGCCCCAAACTGCTCCAAACTCTGTTAACCAACTTCAGAGTGGCAAGAGCTTCGGTCTCACCGGGTCCATTTCTGCGTAATTGCCAACTATGATGTTCAAGTCTCCCGATATGAGCAGACAATTCACTGCCCGCCTGTTCTATGGCTCACTGTTCAGCCTGACTCTGTTCTCCTTGCTAGTCTGACATTTTTGCGTTTCATGTTTCTGCTTTTATCTCCTGTTGATCAAGTTTTCTAATAGTCACATTGAATAATGCTTCTTCCTAAGAACATTTTCTCGTATTGTATTTCTCACAGCAGCAGAGGTGAGTGGCCCCGGATTATCACAAATAGGAATAGTTTGCATTCTGCTCTATAGTATGTATACGTATGCTTTGATACCAAACAATGTCTTAGATTCCCTGGGAAAGTTTTCTTTTTTTTCTGTTTTCCAGTAAATAGATAACATCATTCTCCTTTAAGCATCGTGATTTTTAAAATTTTGTTTGAAAAAGGTAGCAAACACTGAATGTCAGATTCAGAATCCAGATTTTTTTTCACTTTCTCCTTGCTAGCACAATTGTTCAAAAATTCACATTTATATGAATATATACAAATTTCAATGAAGTGTTTATATGAGGGGTGGCTAGGATATTGCAAAAGTATTAATGATGCAGAATACCTTTTGCCCCTTTTCATGGGATTTTGATAAATATATTTTAATGATGACTGACTTTCCTGAGTAAGTTGGTTAATTTTAAGACTCTAAACCACTACTTTTTTTTTTTTTTTTTTTTTTTTTCAGTACTGGGGATTGAACTTGGGCCCTTGTGCATCCAAGGTCGGTGCGGTACCACTTGAGCTAAATCCCCAGCACCTAAACCACTACTTTTTCTCATGTATGATTTCAGGAAAATATTTTTCAACGAATTGCTTTTCACAGAAACATGACTTTTGATTTCAATTTTCTACTCATGTTGACTTTTAATTACAAATGCATGAGGAAAGTCCTTCCAACTGCCTCTTCATCTAATGCTCAACCATTTCTATCAATTCCACAAGATACTTAGGAAGTAAAACATCAGTTGTGCTTTGCTATGTTGTGCAACAGCATTGGAAAAATGCCTGCTAAGGAAATCAACCAAATCAACCCAGTCATTAAAATGAACACGGGATTCGTTCCTGTGGCTCAGATTTTACTCTTCTTAAAGTATCTCCCTACACTCCTATTATGAGAAACATGCCAATTCACCTTGAGTGGTAGCTTTCTGTATATGGATGCTTCTTCTATAGATCTAACATGAGGGTTACAGTACCCTTGCAGAATTGCATTCAGTTTAATATACATTTGTGGGTCAGAGGCCGGCGGCAGATGTTGGCCATTCACCGTTGGTTGCCCGCCCTGAGCCCGCTCTGCAGAGGGAAGTCTGCTGCTGTGTATGTTTTTAGCTCCATTCGTTACCAGGAAGCTGAACCTACGAGTGGAGCACGGACAATCACTGAAACTCGGGAGTAGGATCTTCCGACCAGAGATCTGAATCCAAACAGCCTAACACAAAAAGTAGAAGAGGATGAGGATGCGTTACCGGCACTGCCCCCCGTCTGGTGGCAGCTGGGACAGGAGCTGTGTACAGTGTCCACCCGTGACGGCGAGGCTCTCCTTGGTGTTGTGCGGCCCGGACCTCTCCCTGCCTGTTTTCGGAATCTGCTCTTCATTCTTCTTGTTGATTCCAAGAAAGCTTTCAAAACAATTTCTTTTCTTTAGAAGCAAGCCATAACTGGCTTTGTTTGCATTCTAGACTTGTTCAGAAGTATTTAGCCCAATTTCATTACACGTTTTACATTTTTACATCTGTCAGTGAGAAAACCAAGCGGCAAAGGTGTCCTCGGAGAAGGATGGAGAGGCTGCCAGCACCTTTTCCAGTTTTAGAAGTTTTCCTTGTTCGCTGTTGGGTTTTGTTGTTTTCCTGTGAACAGCGTTGCCTAGGTAAGTAACTTGGAATCACTTGGACACTTTTGAGTCTTGCTTTTCAGTTCCATTAAGTGTAACAGACAGCTGTAAACCTAGGGCTAATTCAGCTGCACTTGTAAGGCAACGTTCCCTCATGAATGTATCTGATGTCGTGTTTCATACAAAACTTTTTCACTTTGTGGGGACAGAGAAGCTGAATTATTCTTAGCAGTGTGCAAACCCCTAGGAATTTGCTTCTCGCTGCTTTCTTTGTCGATGACCTCCATGGAGCGGATTCCTCATATGCATAAGGTCTCTAGTCAGCCACACACATTGAGCTATTTTGGCCTTCTGGTAATTCCAGTCTCTGGAAGTACCTCAACTCACTGAGGCCTCGATTTACTAGATTCTGTTTGAATTTCCTGACCCTATACTGCAACATAGGGAGTCTCTCCAGGCAGGAACTGGTACAATTGCAAAGCTCGCCCTGTGTATTTACCCTTTCTCAGGGATTCCTGTCTTGCGCTGCTGTTGGCTGGTACCTGAAACCATTGTTTCATTTATTTTGTCCAGTTTTCTGGGGTTTAAGGTGAGAGCGTAAATGTAGCTCTTAATACTCCATCTTGTTTGGGAGGGGAAATCCCCTTCTCGGAGCTGATCCTTCTGACAGTAGGGACTCTTAGTCTTGTCTACCGTTTCTCTAGTCTATCACATGTGAATTACTCACTAAATATTTGCTGCTGGAAGAAATGAAACCAGGTGGTATTTTAGGGACGGAGATCTTGGGAAGGGCTATTTCCCCTAGCCATAGTGTTCGGACACTCTATATTTTTTAAAATCCCATTTCATGTTTGTTAAAAATATTGTTAACTTGAGCCGGAGGGTTAGCTCAGTGGTTCCGGCACCTGCCTCGCAAGGCCAAGGGCCTGAGTTCGATCCCTGGTAACCACATACAATGTTGGGCGTGGAGACTCACGCCCACCAACAATCAATACCACATACCACAGTGCTGGGCGTGGTGGCTCACCCCTGTCATCCCAGCACTTGGGAGGCAGAGACAGGAGGATTGCTAAGTTCGAAGCTTGCCTAGTCTACATAGTGAGCTCAGAGCCAGCCTGAACTACAAAGTGAGACCCTGTCTCAAAAAAAAAAAATATTGTTAACTTGAAAAATATTCATCAGGTATTCTTTAGCCAATATGTTTAAAATTAATATAACTTTGCTAACACAAGAATAACAAAATGCATTTGTCATCATAATTTTGTCCTACTGGATATGACCGCTCAATTCCGTAGATGCAGGGAAAGGCGTGTGCAGATTCTTCCTGCACAGATTGACTCTTTTTTCTCTAACTGCAAACTGAAGAATTAAGATTATTTTCGTCCCCTGATCCTAAACCTATCTTTGTAACTACATTATAGTTTTGTAAAAATCATTGAACAGGGCCGGAGATTTAGCTCCATGGTTCCAGCGCCTGCCTCACAAGCGCAAGGCCCTGAGTTTGATCCCGGTAACCACATACAATGCTGGGTGTGGTGACTCACGCCCACCAGCAATCAATACCACATACCACAGTGCTGGGTGTGGTGGCTCAAGCCTGTAATCCCAGCACTCGGGAAGCAGAGACAGGTGGAATGCTGAGTTCGAGGCTTGCCTGGGCTACATAGTGAATTCTGGGCCAGCCTGAACTACAAAGTGAGACCCTGTCTCAAAAAAAAAAAAAAAAAAAAAAATTCAACAGAGCGTTCTGAAGCTATTTTTTAAAAAGTAATTTTATTAAAACATAAAAAGAAAAATACACCTTCATACATCAAGCTCAAGTCTCAAAAGCTATCAACATTTTTCCAATCTTGTTCCACCGATAATCCCTATTTCTTTTTCTCCTGTTTCCCGCTAAAACATAAATTCCAAGCATCTTGTTGATTTACCCATACATTTAAAAAAATTAAATATCAGATTTCTAGCAAGGTTCATCAAGTTCTTACCTACTATGTGACTTTGCCATTCAAAGTGATTCCAAAATTGAAATGAACTTTGGAGGAAAATTAAAGCAATTTTTTGTATGTTTACTTGATTAATCATTTATATTTCTTAGCTATTTTCATTATATTGTTTGTAATCAAGCCATCTCCTTTCATTTAAATAAGTTCTGGTAATTTTCTTCTAAAATTTGCATAATTGCCTTTTAGAAGTTGCAAAATTGATGGTGTATACAGTTATTGATTATAATTTCTTTTTTTATAGATCAAATGCCAAGAGTTAAGGTTATTGAATCCCAATGATAAACTCCAACTTTTAAGTACCTAAGTAGTGATTTTGATGTTTTAAAAAAATTGTCCAAAATTACTGCTAGCCTATGTGAATTGCACAAAGTAAGAAAAAAAAAGTCCATTCTGGGTAGAGATGTGTAGATTTAAAGTTGATTAATTTTTTTTTTTCTGGTAGCAGGGATGGAACACAGGACCTGTGCTAACTAGGCAGGCACAGCACTCTGAGCTACATCTGCAGGCCTAGAGAGGCGTAGATTTACCAGGAAGCTAATGTAGGAAAATCTATTATGTAGTTAAAGCTACATCAATCAAAATCTAATACACAGATTTGTTCAACTTTGTAGTATTTGTGTGATTTAAAAACTTTCGGATATCATGGTTTCTTTAATCATCTTAGTTTAGTGTCTCTTTGGATGCCTACTTCCATACTCACTGCTTTGCGTTCTTTTCCTTACGAGGGTCTTGTGCATTGCTTCCGCTTCCATTCCACTCTGGACCAATCAGGAAGAAGTTCCCTCCCCAGCTACTGGGAATGGAAACAGCAGGGTGAAGTGCCAGAATGTTGTCCCTTGTACAGAGCATAGGCAGAGACACGGTAGCTCGGCTTCTTTATGTCCCTTTATCCCCCTCACTGGGGGATAACCGTGTGTCTGGCAGGATTTTCTGGGACTCTAGGCTGTAGTGAATCTCATTTACGGTTCCGTGTTGCTTTAAAAAATTCAAACATGGGTGTCAGCCCTCCTCAGTGGAATCCATGTTCCTAATTAAAAACATATGTATAATATTTTTGTAGTTTAAAAAGTTAAAGGAAAGGTGACTTTAAAGTCAGGTAAAACAAATTCTGGCACTTTTGGGTTGTTTGAAAACACATCACAATTTGTGTTTGTAAACTAACTTGTGGGAGCCACAGTTTTTAGGTTTAATCAAGGTTTTTATTTTAATTTTTTAAAGTGACAGATTTATTTATTAGAAAAATAATAAATACAAGTTAAGAGCTGTATTTTGGAGACTGCCACAAAATTTATATTAACATGAAGCCTTCTAATTTTGATGTTAGGGATTTTCTTCCAGAAATCCCTAACATTACTTTTTCTTCTTTTAGGAATTGGGAACTATACATACTAATATATATCTGTATCTATATCTATATATCTATATCTATGTAGATAGATATAGATATATAGATATATCTTTCTTTCTCTTTCTTTCTTTCTTTCTTTCTTTCTTTCTTTCTTTCTTTTTCTTTCTTTCTTTCTTTCTTATGTGTTATCCTTAAAAAAAAATTCTTCCTGCTAGTAAATAACAATTTTTTTTGCCTCTTTGAAGGCGCACATTACATGGTCAATAGTTCGTATTCAGTAATCTCTAGGTTATTTTTTAGCTGGTGAGTTTCATTAAAAATTTAAGAATGAAAGTTTTTTTTCTCTGCATATAGATTTCTAATACTGGATCTATGCTTACATCAACAATTAGGATCAGAGGATAATTGTTCCCCTTTTCTTGACACCATTTAACTGCAAGGTATGGTCATTGGTTCTCTTCCACTTGTTTTTAGAAAGCTTACTTCTTTGTTAATTGAAGATGATAAATGAGGTATTTTTAAAGTGTAATATTGTCTATTTTCTGGCTTTAGTATGCTTCTTTGACAACAAATACAGTTTTTTTTTTTTACTTGTTAAGTTGCATTTGTTTTTAATAACCTCTAGACTCTAGCTAGAAAGATAAATCTTTTTAAAAAATCTATTAGTGACTAACAATAATTAAATATTCAAAATAGTCCAGAAATAATGTTAATAGTTCATAAAGTTTTGATAAATACATGAGAATGATATTCAAGATAGCACTGGGATCAGCAATGATTATATTCTAATATGGCAATGAATTATGTATAATATGTTCTGACCCTGAGTTTCCTAGTCCTTTTTTGAATCAGCCTTGTTGACTTTGCATAATTCCCATGCAGAAACACTCACTTTGGAAAAATATTTGATTAGCTAGAATATCCCATTTCTAACCCCAAGAACAATGGAAATATATCAACACCCCCTTCCAGGTTTAGTGACATGTTTTCTTTTTAATGTTTGATTAAGTAGTTGAATAATTTTATTTCTAAAAGCCATGCTCTTTTCACTACAAATGTAGAGTCTGCCTGGTTTACTTCAGGTTTGTATCAACCGTCCCAAGTGACTGACTGATCTAATGGTTCCTTAGAGGTAAATGTTGGTGTCTACTCCACAGCAAAGTAAATCAAACCCCATGCCCTCTCCAGTAAAACCACCTCAAGTTCCATACGGATAGTGTCTGTTTCCCCAACCAGACTGTAAACCTGGAGTGTGTCTAGAGCTTGTTACAGTGTGTTTTCCCTGGTCCCTCCAGCCCAGGGCTTTGCCTGTGGTGAGCACTCAAACATGTTTATGGATTAGAACTAAGTAAACACATTTCAAATACATTTGGAAACCACTTCCTTTCTGGATGCCACATAGGTCTCAGTTGCTGCAGCAAGGCTTTCTGGCCCTCCTGTCTGTGTGTCTAGCTCTGTACTCAGCACAGTGGAAGAGGGGAAGAGCAAGGCAGCAAGGGAAAGGCGGGGCGGGGACGTGGTGCTGCTCCCGGCTGGCGATGTCATCTACTTTGGGCTTCACTTTCACATACAGGTATGTATTAGTTACTTTCCTCTTGTTGCTGAGACAAAATATCTGACACCCAAAGAGAAAAAGGTTTATTTGGCTCACAGTTCATAGAGGTTTCAGTTCATTATCAGCTGGCTTTACGGCAAGCTGCCTAAAGAGCAGCAGTTCATGGAGGAGGAAGCAGCAAAAGCAACGAGGAGCCATAACAGCGTCTTTCTCCCCATCTTATCCCATCCACATTACTGAGATTAGGGTGGTACCAAACCA
>PVIC010016051.1:18436-34479 GCA_004025085.1 Thryonomys swinderianus | reverse complement strand
TATTTGAATAAGAAGGACAAGAGGAAAATAAAGTGATACTGAAATTATTTAAATTTCATATTCACATATTAAAATTATTTAAATATGCATAAAAGAATCAAATAATAAAAATTGAAAATTTTCCAACCCTGGGAAAATAAGTTAATATTGAAGTACAGGAAGTTCAAGTTCTAATACAATTCAACCTAAAGAATTTTGTCTTAAGCTTTAAAAAACT
Organism: Thryonomys swinderianus; assembly: GCA_004025085.1. Lineage (NCBI taxonomy): Eukaryota > Metazoa > Chordata > Mammalia > Rodentia > Thryonomyidae > Thryonomys > Thryonomys swinderianus. The sequence goes on along the minus strand of PVIC010016051.1, from coordinate 34,262 downwards.
GAAGGACAAAAAGACGCTCTTGAAAACACGAGAGCAAAAACTATGTAAGGGAATCTTCATAAGACAAGTTATATGTTACTTGGCAGAATCCTTGCTGAATTAAAATATTCTACTTAAAGTGCTGAAAGGTGAAAATCGCCAAACAAGAATGCTGTACTGAAGAAGCTGTTCTTCAGAAATGAGAGATAATGAATTACCCAATGTTAAAAGAATTAGCATAAGACTTATCCTACAAGGAAAGTTAGAATTCAAGATGAAAGAAAAGGATGCTAATTAACATCATAAAAGAGATGAAAATGTAAAATTCATGAGTAAATTAATTATACCATCAAATGAAAAATACTCTAATATTAAGCCAAGGATAGCGGTACATACCCGTGATCCCAGTTTGGACAATTTAGTGATTTAGAAAGAACCTGTACCAAAATTAAAAATTAAAAAAGGACTGGAGATATAACTCAGTGCCAAGGTTCTGGGCTCAATCCCTGGTACAACCACATATACCCATATACACACACATACAGATTACTCTAATATTATAATGGTGACATGTAAATTATATACGTCATTAGTATGAAGGTTAAAAATAAAACTATCACAATGCCGGGCGTGGTGGCTCACACCTGTAATCCCAGGACTCGGGAGGCAGAGGCAGGAGGATTGCTGAGTTCGAGGCTCGCCTGAGCTACATAGTGAGCTCAGAGCCAGCCTGAACTACAAAGCGAGATCTCTCTCAAAAAAAAAAAAGCTATCAAAAATAAGAGCTGCAATAATTTGATAAGGAATACACAAAGCTGAGGGCATAAATGAGTTCTAAAATGTATGACAGGTACTCTGAAATAGGAAGAAAATGTTGAAAGGGAAAATAGGGGTAGGGACTAGTAAAGAAGGGCAAGAAAAAAATTGATGGTAAAAAAAGGAAACAAAGCTTATGCATATAGGAGTGGGGATTTGTAGGGAGAGGAGGAGAATAGGGAAGAATGAGAATCAAAATGTATCGTGTACTGGTACAAACTCTCAAGGTTAAATGTAATCATAATGTACATTTAAAATGTAACAATAAAGGCATTTTTTAAAAAATCTACACAGCAGGGCTGGACGGTTAGCTCAGTGGTTCCGGCGCCTGCCTCGCAAGCGCAAGGTCCTGAGTTCGATCCCCAGTAACCACATACAATGCTGGGCGTGGAGACTCACGTCCACCAGCCATCAATACCACATACCACAGTGCTGGGCATGTTGGCTCACACCTGTAATCCCAGCACTCGGGAGGCAGAGGCAGGAAGATTGCTGAGTTCGAGGCTTGCCTGGGCTACATAGTGAGCTCAGCGCCAGCCTGAACTACAAAGTGAGACCCTGTCTCAAAAAAAAAAAAAAAAAATCCACACAGCTGGAAAATAAAAGGATTATGCAATGCTTAAAACATAACTGTGACAGCTGATGTCTATAATCCCAGCACTCAGCAGGCAGAGTCAGGAGGATTGCTGTGAGTTCGAGCTTGCCTGGGCTACACAGTGAACTCAGGGCCAGACTGAACTACAAAAGGAGACCCTTTAAAAAAAAAAAAGATATGGCTGTAACATAACTATAAAGTGAAAAGCATGAAATAAAAATGTAAAGATTTTGTATATAATCAAAATGTTCGCAAAGATGTTGGGGAGAAGGATACCTTCCATCTTATTGAGTAGAATACAAACTAGAACAAACACTATGGAAATAACATAGAAGTCCCATGTAACCTGGCTATACCTCTCCAGAGTATATTTTAAAAGATATAAAGACATCCTACTAAACTAATGTATGTATAACTGTGTTTATAGCAGTGCAACTAATAATCACTAAGCTCTGAAATTAATCTAATTGTCTACTAACAGAGGAATGGATGAAGAAAATGTGATATAGTATACCAGTGAAATATAATTCACATACAAGGAAGAATGAAATTATGTCACTTGCAGGAAAATGGATAGCCTTGAGGCTATAATATTAAATGAAATTAATCAGATTCAAAAATTTATATGCTTCATTGTTTCTTTATGTGAGAAATCTAAAACATAAATGAATAAAGAGCAAAAGAAAATATAAGTGGTAGGAAAAATGTTAAACTATAAACTTTAAAAGCCTGTTATGGCTATACAATGTCTTGTGAAAGTCTTACAGTAACTATAAAGTGAAATCCTATAGAAGATAGAAAGAAGTTAAAAATTATGGGCTCAATGTACACAACTAGAGGAAACCAAGTAGAAAGTAGTACAGTAAGGGAAGAAGGAAGGAAAATCTATAGAACAATTGAAAACAATTAACTAAATGATAGGGGTGAATCCTTACCCAATAATTGATCTTGAATGTAAATGGACTAAATTCTTCAATTAAAACCCAGAGTGGCTGAATACATTAAAAAAATAAGATGACAAATAAATGTTAAGTATACGAGGTAATATGTTTATTCTTACCTCATTTCAAATTTCAAAGAGCCAACAGGCATCTAAAATAGTGTTCAATATGACTAATATGAAATTAAAGCTACAATAATGTATCACTTCACACCTGTAGGATGGCTATTAACAAAAATTAAAAGACAGTATATGTGGAATTGATAGAGACAAAAGGGAGCCATTGTATATTTTGGCCAGAATGTAAATTAGTGTAACGATTATAGAAAATAGCATGGAGGTTCCTCAAAAAAAAACTCAGTCTATCATATGAACCAACAGTCTTGCTATTGGGTATATCTGCAAAGAAATGTAACCATTATATCAAACAAATATCTGTGCTCTCATTTTCATTTTATCAGCATTTACAAAAATCAAAGTATGGAATCAAATCAAGTATCCTTGAAGGAAAATGAGATACATATACACAATTGAATAGTACTCAGTCTTACAAGAGAGGAAACTTTGGTCATTTGAAAGAACTTGGTTGAAATTGGCACCACTGTTGTAAGTGAAAAGCCAGCCACACCCAGACAAATAATACTCAAAGCCACTTTTGTATGGAATCTAGAACCTCTTCCTTCTATGAGCTATGACATATTTTGTAGTTCCTAAGTCTTTCCTTATACTGGAGTCTGCTGTGGAAGAAAGTGCCTTTATTATAGAGTGAATTATGTGCATGAGCTCTTGTTCTCTCAAATTCAATTACCCACCAACCTTTGAATGAACAGTTGAACTTCTCTAGCCAATTCTTCATATAAAACAACTGCCAATCTTGTAAAGAAAGGATGAATGGAACCAAGTGACAGCCATAAACTCATGTATTGGCACCAGCATGTGTAAAACACTTATCTTTACTCCAGTGCACGCTAGTGATAGGATCAACCTGAACCAGCTAAGGAACTCCCAGAAGTGAGAGCATCGCAGGAAGGACATAGAGTTAGTGCTCACCCCTCTCTCCAGGGCACTGACAGACGAACCTTGTACAGGCCTTCATCTGGTGTGCTTGTGACACTCCAGCATAAAAAAAAGGCAGTAATTTGGAGAAAGACAATAATTCTCTCAAATACATTGCTACTTTTTACTCTCCTTTGACTTACATCTCGTCCTAAAGATATCTTGAGTAATTTTTCCCTTGAAAAGAAACCTATTTAAAATGGGCCTTCTAAGTAATCAAGTTCCTTCTCCATGAAAATGTATGGATTTTTGAAAATAATTCTGTTGCTCCAGCTATTTAATTGAACTTTTAACCAACAAAATGGAAAGAAAACCTCTACTAGACAAGAACAACCATAAATGGAAATTTCACATTTGCTTTTTGATATAACAGAAAATAAATTCTGAAGCCAATTTGGAATGTTACGAGACTGAATAATCAGGCTAAAACTTGCATCAGTGAAAGCACAATTTGAGCAACCATGAATTGTCATTGAAGTAGTTAGGTGGTATCTTATATTGGCTGCTTCAATTTGAATTCACCAGTAATTATCCTAAATTTTTTATTCTGCTCCAGAATTCTGCTGTGGCATTTTCTGCCATAGCCTGCCATTATAAAATGTGTCTTAATCCATTAATTACTATGTAGTTTTGTGACTTTCCTAAAAAGTTACAAAAAGGATTTGTGGCTCTGTAAGATTTGATAGACTAGCTACTCTAAGAAGAATCTTTGTCATATCAGAGTCTGGTGCCAGACTATTTCCACAGGCACAGCTGAATTTAGCTGAATCAGCCCAGGCGATCAATGGGGTGACAGATGTCGCAGCCAGATCGCCCTCACATCCGCAGCTGAATTTAGGATTCTCTTGGGTGTCAGAGCCAGGCACTACAAAAGACCCAAGAATTTAAGACTGAGTATTATTTAATTTCTCAGTTCTTTTCTTTGGTATACTCAAAGCTACAGCAAAGAAAGACTTACTATCTCTCTTCTTAGTGGGGTTTCTTCACTAATATTGAAGTTGTCTCAATTATCTCAGATCTTCTCCATCCTTTTTCTGAGTGTGTTGCTTTTGTCTATCTTTTGCCATCAATTGGGATGAAGTTTTCCATACTGCTAGTATGTTTCAATTCCTTTGGTCGTTTTTAAATCCTGCCTCCCAACAGAGTCAAGTATTTCTACAAAAAGTCACCCAGATTTGTTGAACTTCCTTCTCACATACTCTAACTGAGGTAAAAGAAAATAGTTTTGAAAACATGAAACAGATATATACAACTATAAACAGACTACAGACATATCCTCACCCCTAACAATTGTGTATAGTCTTACAGTGTTCCAACTGCTAGTATAACTAACTACTTTACAAATACAGATTTAATGTACTCTTTATAACAATGTAATAAACCATTAGTATCACTCTCATTTTAAGAGGAAGACAGACAGGATCAACAGCTTATGGAAAACTACAGAACAGGAAGTCAAAGAGGCATCTTTAAAGTTGGCTCCAGATACTCTTTTCAGAATCCTGGGCATCATATCACCTTTCTATCATGTCAGCATTCCAGTGGCTTCCACATACCTCTACCTCATGAAACATATATGTGTGTGTGTGTGTGTATAATTATATATGTTAACAACTCAGTTAGTTCACATATATAATTACTGGACACAGGGGCTCACTGTATGGCTCAGGTTGGCCTTGAACTCACCATGCTACACAGACTGGCCTCAAACTTGAAGCAATCCTCTTGCCTCAGCCTCTGTGGTGCTGGGATTACAGGCATGCACCATCACACCCAGTTTTAACTAGTGTAACCAAACATCCCACCTTCTTAGTCAATGTACCCCGCTATCTCTAGAGATTACCACTGAGAAATGAAATAGATCTCTTCTCGGCCTTTTGGCTAAGATCAAGTGTGGAGAAATGAAATAGAGATCACTATATGAACAAGAGAAAGTAAAAACGACACTTGAATTTCTGCAACAAAATAGTAGTTTTGATGCATGAATCTATACCAAAAATTTTAAGTAACAATATGAAACACATCACTGCCTTTAACGAAGAAAAACTTAAAACTCAAGGAAGTCAAGTATTTCCACTATCAATATATGGAAAGTTACTGAGCTACTTACCTAAGGGTATGTTATATTCCAATTTAATATGATCTCTATTAATAAAATATTTTAATAAATTGTATAAATCCTATAAAATACTGTAATAAATTATTATTAGACTTAAACCTAGATTAAAGGATAGCTTTAAATCTAGACTAATCTAGGAGAAATTCTCTTCAACTATCAAGATATTTTGGTGCTGGAAAAGAAAATTCACCATTTCAAGGGCATTCACTGAGTTCAGGTGAGCCTTCTGAAACAGTGAAACAAGGGAAATGCTCTGAGGTGGAGGCATTAATGAGGAATTGGGAAGACATACCCAAAGAGAGCCTATCATGCATCACTAACAGTCAACCTTTAAAGTTTTCAACAATTACACAAAGAGCAGGCATCATTTTCCTCAGTTCTTCACTTGGCTCATTCAATGACAGAATATGAAAAGTAACTTGTTTGTTATGTACTAAAAAAAACAATTTTCTCAAAAAAAATTGTAAATACCAGAGTTCCTCTGTGTCCATCCCATAGTCAACATATTGTGAAGTATGAAAGCGAACAGTTTAAAGAAGCAATCAACTGGAGCCAAGTTCAGGTCAGTTCAATGACAATTTGGATGAAAACAACTCAGTTAGTTAACATAATAAAATTTTATTATCAGTTTTTTAATTGAATTCTTTATTGGTGCATTTTATATATAGCTCACAATCACACTCCACATTGGGGAATTTGTACCAGTATATGACGGAAGTTAATTCTCATCTTTACCCATATTCCTACCCAGCCACAACCCCCACACCTTATATACATGTTATTTCCTTTTCTTTCCAAGTCATATTTATTCTTTCCCCTCATTATGTTCCCCCACCACAGCCCCTTGAGTATTTCCTATTTTACAAAACCTATCATACGTTCTAGATCGCATTTACATCTGCAGGTTCTCATACCAGAAAAAGATATGGTATTTACATATCTTTGATCTATTTATTACACTTATTAGTGTATCCTCCAGGTGTATCCATTTGCACATAAATGAATGAAACTTGTCATTCTTTATGACAGAGTAATGCTCCATTTTACTAAAAAAAAAAAAAATCTTCTTTATCCAGTCTCCAGTTGATGGGCATCTGGGTTGTTTCCAAGATTGGGCTATCACAAATGGAGCTGCTATGAACATGGGTGTACATATGTCTTTACAACATGATTCTTTTAATTCCTTTTGGTATATTCCCAGCAGGGGAACAGCAGGGTCAAATGGGACCTATAATCCTAGTTTTCTGAGGAATCTCCACACTGATCTCCACAATGGTTCAGTTTTTTTACGTTAGACAGAGGCAATAAACACTACCCTGTATTTTATTCTTGATCTCAGAAATAAAACCGAAGAAAAGTACCAATCCCTATCAAAATGCCTAATTTATTGAGGAAACTGGAGAAAATGACTTCGTATATGCAGCCCAGCTGGGCTTGTTGAATACATGTTTCCACGTGGACCTTGCCACTCGTAAGGTCGAGTAAGACTCATCCTACCCACTGGGCTTCTGCCCAGATGAGCGAGCACACTGGTGTCCTGATGACCGGTGAGCTCTGACAAGAGCAGAGTCAGAAAGCCTAGGTCCCACAGTGCTCAGCTTCTACCTCAGGGCACTGACAGAAGAATCTTGTACAGGCAAGATGATTTTCTTTATTGAACTAAATAAGAGAACTTACTTAACTCTGTATCCTAACGATCTTTCTATTTCATTCTAGTTTTCTCCATTTTCAACATTACCACTCATTTCGATGACATCGTCTCCTTCCTAATGTTTGTTTTACTTCTGAGTTTTATTTTTCCACTACTGTCATCCACTCAATCATTTACTTGAGTTCATTCTCCTAGCAGTTTCCACATTATATTCTAAATGTGCAAAATCAACCCTATTTTCTTGACATTAACTCCTATGCTTTCTTCACATCTTGACTTAAGTCTCTCTGTTTTTATTTTCTCAAAAGCTCTGTTAGAGTCATGTTAAGACATCCTACTATTTAATTCCATAACACCTAATTGATCCTGTTTTGAAAACACTCTGCATTTCCATTGTTTTGATGACTTATTTTCCCCACTAGCTTCTAAATTCTATCAGATAAAGGAACTCATATCAAATTGTTCACGGTTTTATATACAACTATACACAGCATAGGCAGATGACAATAAAAGCATAAAATATTTATTGAACAATTTCTAAATTATGTTGATCTTTGTCATTGTTGAAAACCACCAATTTGAACTATAGTGACTTGAACAAAAAGCTTTCAGAAATAACAGCCCAGGAAACTATTTGATGATTCTTTTAAAGGAAACAACTATCAAATTTGGAAATAATATAAAGAGTAATTACATAAAGGAACTAGAGATGGTCCAAAAGCACCCAGATTTTCACATGAACTCATACTTAGTGTAAGAGGGTGATATACAAACAAGTTCCTATCCTTGTGGTTTTAGCTGGTGGAAGTAAAGTTGGTACAGAGCATGTTTCTTGAAAAAATATTATTTTTCTTGGCTGGCTAACTGCATAACTGAAGCAAGGTAAAACATGGCTGTTGAAGGCAATGAAATAACAAAAGAAAAAAAAAGATGATTCACAAATTTTTATACCCCATTTCTCCAGTTGGTTGATTGATTCACAGGCCTTTTCACTGAGACAAGGCCCAACCCCTTTTTGTTTTGATTTTTGTTTTCATCTTTGTTTTCTCATTTGAGACAGGGTCTTGCTAAAGCATAAAGTTGCCCAGGCTGGGCTTGTACTTGTGACCATCCTGCCTCCACCCCCAGAATACTGAGATAACAGGCGTGTACCACCACCCTCACCTCCCTGCTCTCCAACTGAAGACCAGACCATGAATCAGAATGCGCTCCAAGCAGTTCATGGAAGGCAAAACAAAAATCTGCGATGACACCATGGTCATTTCCACTAAGTAACTATAGTTTTTACTACTGAAAGTACTCATCAATAATAAGAGGAAAAAAGACATTTTGAATTAAGGAATAGTGAAAAAATGACTGTATTTTCTCATTAGGAAAACTTGTCATTATAAACTAAATGGTAAAGGAAGTTATTTAGGCTAAAAGTATATAATTTAGGATGAAAACTTAGATTCATAAGAACACATGAGGTAGGTTAGAATTCTGCCTACTACCCACAAGTATCTGGAAACATTTGGGAAGGAGAATATGCATTTATAAAATGAAAACTATTTTTCCACAAAATAATACACTAGTGAATGAAATATGAAAAGGCATATATATATATATATATAAATAATCTTTTTAAATATTTTGATGAAATATAGTCAAATATTTAAAACAAGAATTAAAGCATATTTCTAAAAAATGTTTAAATAAAACTAGTGGCCAATAGAAAGAAGTGATGATTGAGAACAATGAAGATAAAGTCACAACTGATGGATAATCCAAATATGTTCCTACTTATACTAAAGTACCATAGAATAAAAATACAAAATCGAGTCCTTAAATTGTCAGAATTTAGATTTTAAAAGATAAGAGCAATGATATGCTATCTACAAAAAATGAATTTTAAATATGATGAACAAATGGAAAGTAAATTGGTGAAAGATATACAAATGGCAAATACAAAAATGAAGGAGCTCCACAGTGGTTGCACAAGTCTGCAACCCCACCAGCAGGGGAGAAGGGTTCCTTTCTCCCTGCAAGCTCACCAGCATTGACTGTTGGTTGGTTTTGTAATAGCAGCCATCCTTTGTGGAGCGAGATAAAATCTCAGTGTTATTTTCATCTGCATCTCTCGAATGACCAGTGATGTTGAACATTTCTTCATATGCTTCTTAGTTGCTTTGACTTCTGCCTCTGAGAAGTGTCTGTTCATTTCAGATGCCCATTTTTGAATTGGGTCTTTAAACTTGGGGGACTGCTCTGTTTAAGTTCTTTATATATTGTAGATAATAGCCCTTTGACTGATAAACAGCTAGTAAAGATTTTTTCCAAAGGAAATTTGGTGTGCGAAAGTAATGAAGGGAAGGAACAAATATGATTCTGAAAGAAAATAAAAGAGCAGGTATATAGGGGGTGGGGAGGTGTGGATTAACTTGTGTCATATAATGGTACAAATTCCCCAGCGTTATGTGTGATTGTGAGATGTATATAAATTGTACCAATAAAGAATTCAATTTTTAAAATGGAGCTATTTTTAACAGACAAAATAAACTTTTAAAGACAAAGAAGTATCAGAGAAATAAGTCAAACCCAGATGACCCTATAGCATATGATTACATTAATATGAAATGTTCAAAGAAGGCAAATTCAAAGAGATAGAAAGTAAATTAGTGGAGTCCAAGTGCTCGCCAGAAAGTAGTAAAAATTGGCTACTAATGAGTATGTGATTTATCTTGAAGGTGGTGAAATACTTTAGAATTAGACACACATGAAGTGTACAAAATAGTGTGAATTCTAAAACTCAAACACTTTAAAAGGGTAAAGTTTATAATAATATGAATTATTAGCTTAAATGTTTGAGAAAAAGAATTATTTACAATAAAATACATTCATCAAAGATACTGAACAATCCTAAATATATACGCATCAATTAGTCAAGCTTCCAAAGATATAAAGCAAAAATATTATAACGTTTAAGGGGAGATAGACAATTTCAAGATCATAGTTGAAAATTTAAAGACTCCTTCCACCAATCTGATAGAATAAGCAAACCAAAATGTGAGTAATAATACAGATGCTCTGAACATTATTCACTAGGTTAATTGAATAGATATAAAGTGATAATAGGTGATAGGTAGATAAACAGAGATATGAAGAAAGGAATGGTGGGGTGAAGGGTAAAAGGAAGGAACTGTATCTAACAGCAGACTTCCCATTTTTTCAGTATTTAAGGTGCTTTCCCTGGGGTGGATGAGATGATGCACCAATAAAGAAGTTTTAGTATGTTCATAATGATTAAAATCATACTATATTCTCTAGCCCTAATATTTAAATTAGAAATCAATGGAAATAAAGTAGTTAGGAAAAATACAAATATTTGGAAATTACTTAATATTATTTCAAAAGACAAGTGGGATAATGAAAATAGCTCAAGATATACCATAGCATGGTTTAAGCTAAAAGAAAACAAAATTACAACAAAACAAAAATTAAAAGACATAGGTAAGTCAGTGACTAAATTTTTATATTTGTAAATACTTATGCTAGAAATAAATATCTACAAATTATTTTAATTAACATGTTAAAATATTAGGAAAACAGAAAAATGAATATATATTAAATGAGAGGAAGAATATAATAAGGGATGAAATCAATGAAATGAAAAGGAGAAAAATGTCCCCAATAATCAATAAAAATCAAAGCTAGTTCTCCCAAATATGGTTGTGCCTCAGTTCACAAACTTAATTTGTTCCAGTATTCTGGAGCAAATGGTCACATTATGTTCCTCCTGAGAGGATGGCTGTGGTCATATTTGTCACCTGATGCTGAGTTTGCAAATGGAAGCAAAACTTTGCCAAACATTTCCATTCAGAAATTGAATTGTTCACAAATAGAAGTATTTGTGAACCAAAATATAACTGTACAATTACCATTAATGAGCATATGTCCAAGCTAATTGAGAAAACAGACATATGTCAAAATATTAACATTGAATGAGAGCATGTAACTATAGATCCTGTATGCAATATAAAGATAATAATAAGATCTTACAAAAAACTTTCCTATTTATCTGCAGTTATAGTTACCTAGGGTCAATAACTGGCTGAAAAATTAATTGGAAATTTCCAGAAATAATTAGTAAATTTTAAATAGTTTTTATTATACTATATTGTTATTCTTTTTATTAGTAGCTTTATTGTTAATCTCTATATCTAATTTATAAATTAAATCTTATCACAAGTATATACACATGTAGAGGAAACATATTTGTTATACAGATAATTAGTACTATCCATGGTTTTTGCCCATTCACTTGGGGTCTTGAACCATACTCCCCATAGGTAAAAGGGGGTTACTGTACATTTAGCATCCTAGATGAAAGGAACAAATTTCTTACAGTCACAAAATAACATTTTCACCTATGAAAATAGAAAACTTGAATCTTCTATAACAATGATTGAAATTGTAATTTTAAAACTTTCCCACAAAGAACATTCCAGGTTTGAGAAATTGAACTGGTGAATTTTATCATATTTTTAAGAAAAAATTCATATCAATTCTATGTATACTCTTTCTGAAGATAAAAGAGTGAAGACTTCCAAAGACCCTTCATATCAAAGCTTATACCTACACATATTCAAAGGCAGACAAAAATCATACAAATATGGAACTATAAATCAGGATCCATTCTGAAAAGTGAACATAAGAAAAATTCTGAACAAAATTAAACAAATCAAATTTTAAAACACACAGAAGATTTTGGTCAAATCTCAGGAATGGTTACATTGGTTTAAATTTGAAAAATCAACAGACCTATGTCATTGATCTTATAAAGGAGGAAAGTCAATCTTTCAAAAGATATAGAAAAAGTGATACACATTATGAGTTTTTAAAAACATTCTGAACACTAGCAAAAGGAACAGTTTTTTTAACTTAGTCAAAGACATTTATGAATATCAGAAGCTAATATGAATGTATGAATTTTGTGAAAAACTCAATGTTTTTTTAGTCAACATGAGGGATAAAACAGGGATGTATGTTCTCTTCCACTTCCACTCAAAATGGTACTAAAATGTGTAGCCAGTTAGATAAAGCCAGCAAGCCATGGTACTGCCTGCATGTGATCTCAATGCTTGGGAGACTGAGGCAGGAGGATCACTGTGAGTTCAAGGCCAATATGAACAATACTTGAGACCCTGTATCAAAAAAAAAAAAAAGATAAGGCCAGAAAAATTAACAAAAGACATAAAAATTGGAAAGAATCAAATGACATTGTACACAGAGGAAAAAGTTTGTTCCTCAAAAACCCAAAGGGATCTACTTTACAATCACCATAACTGTCAATATCAAAGTATATTACATGGAAAAGTTATTCATCTTCTTTAAGAATATGTACAGATGGATCTTTTTCTGTGTAGTATCTTCTGAGAAAATGGCACATGAAAAGCCAAGCCTGACTCAATCTGATTGGCTCTGTGATGCCAAATCTCCTAGTGTCTCTGTAGTGAAACTGAAATTTTGCTTCAGAAACCTTAGGTCCACTACTCTGTGATCTCTGGTACTCACTCTAGGGTAGTGTAGTCAGAATTTATATTCTTTGCCAAATACTGATATTAGTAGGCTGACAATTCTCCAAAAGCTGAAAAGGTTGAATTCATCTCAATAATTTCCTGTTACCGAGCAGGTAGTTTCCAAAGAACAGACACCTTCCTCCTTGGAATATTCCCTAGGAATTCCGTGAAAGTCCTGACTTAATAGAGTGACAAATGTCCCAGTATGGAAGTTGTCCTAACCAGGAAGTACTGGCCAGGAAGTTGAACTCTAGTGTTAACTCCTCACCAGTCAACAGTGTAACCTTGAGTTTCCTACACCTTAGATCCCGCACACCTAGAATATGATGGTTGATTTAGAAAAGTGGCTCTGAACCCCCTTTTAGACTTACAATAAAAGCAATAAAAGATTCTCTGGGCTTTTAGTCATCAACGTTTTTTGGTTTTGGTTTTGGTTTTTTTCCAAATTCTACCCATGTACACTTCCTGAAGGTGAGTGAGGCTCAGTCAGAACAGACAGGCCGGAAGCCTCAGGTTCACGGGCAGGACAGTCAGGATGGCGCTCCCCATCGGCAGCTGAGTGCGTAGACCCTGCTGGGGCACCATCTGCTGAAGCAGTGTGAAATCGGAGGCAAAGAGGTAGGAAATGTTCACCAGCTCTACTAGGTCATTTTTCACCAGCTACAGATGGTTCTGAGGGGAGAAGAGCAAGGTCTCGCGACTGGCAAATTATCTCCATCAGCGTCACCGGAGATGAATGACCTCTGTCTTACCTGGGAGCTAGGCCCACAGATCCACTTTGGGGAGAGTCCAGTCTCCTCCGTGCTTTCTGACAATCGCTATCCAAGCTCCCTCCAGGCCTGCCGTGTTAGGTAGCGTAGTCTCAGTGTCTATAGGTGTTTGAGGCATAGTGATTAATGACACAAGGAGTAACTCGGCTTCATCCACATTCTAAGTCCCTACCTGGTCACAGTAGGCACTTGACAGAAAAGTATCAAAATATAATACATGAAAAGCTATTCACTTCCTTCAGGGATAAATACAAATAGACCTTGTTCTTTCTATACAATATTTTCTGAAAGACATAGCACATAAAATGCTAAATCTGATTCAGTCTGATAAACTGCTATTCCAAATCCCCTTCCATTGTCCGAATTCCTACTTTAATTTTGAGCTAACTGAAATGGACTGCTTACACTTCCAATACAGTAAGGGGGTGGGAAAATCCAGAATCAACAATAACAGAGTTAGGCTTTGAGATAGTTATTTGGTGATGAAATTTATTTGAGGCATCTAAAAAGTGTTTAGGCTCCAATCAAATACTATCATATGCTTTCTCACTTCTCTCCACAAACTTGCTTTCAGAAATGCTTTGACATCTCTCATCTATAACACAGCCTGATTTGTCAGTGTGATGAAATCCTGAGAAAATGTGTATCCTAAGGCAGAACTCTAATTGTTCCATTAAAAGCTTAGTCACCTGTAGAAGCAACTCAGCACTTAGGGAAATGGAGGGGTGTTACATCATAGAATCTATGTTATCTAAAAGTAAAATTACCCTTGACTTTTTCATGTGCTGTTCACCATCATTTGTTCTGACCTTTAGCTCTTCATACACCTGATTTACTTTATTACCACTTTTTCTGCTAAAATGTGCAATGGATAGCTAATGACTCAAAAGAGCTACTGCCAGGAAGTGATTAACATTCTGGGAAGAGGCAGACAGAGGCATCATTAAATGCACCTGTGGATGCAAAGAGTTAATGCATTTCCAATAACTTCCACCCCTTAGGAGGATATCCCTCACTTTGAACTTAAAAAAAAAAAAAAATCCAGGTGTGCCTGAAGAGGAATGCCAAAAGAAAGGAGGCTGCTTTTAGAAGATATAGAACTCCAGACCTTAAATGATTTAAACGCAATCCCCATGTGCAGCCGCTAAACCAAAGCACCTCACCCTAGGGAAGAGATGAGAAATTTTGAGGGCGATTGAACACTGAGAATTCTCATCGTGGCTTAGCAAAAAGTGACTTCGCACATGTGTTTCAGTAATTATGAAGCGTCAGGGTGCTCACTGGCTCTGAAACAGTCACCAGTGTGACAACCCTGGCGCCGGTGTAAGAGGCAATCAGATGAGGCAAGAATGAACACCTTTGCCTTTGCAATCTGCTAATGCTCAAGGCAGCTTCTCTTCTGGGAATGAATTCTGAGTCAGGCATTCACACTAAGATTATTCATTACTTTTTAAGATTAAGTGTGCAGAGCTAATCAGGGGAAGATGGGAGAGATGGAATGCTTATTAGGTGGCAACCATATAGGAAGCACTTATTAGGAGCCTGAAATTTTACATACATTTCTTTGAAAAATCAAACACAAATAATTTTCACTATGAAACCAACATACTTTACAGGAAGATATAGAAATAGCAAGCTCCTCTCTAATTCTGTATAGGTCATGAAACAACATTGCTAGGACTGCAGAAAGCCTTTACAGGCCTTCATAACCACCTATCTTTCCCCTAAACATTAGAATCACTGTGGCAATGCTTTTCTTACCTTGCCTTGTAGAGGCTCAGTGTAAGCCTGCACTTTGTATAGTATAGTTGTGGTTGTTTCTGATTTATACATAAACAGATTCAGACAGCAAAAATTCTCTTGTACCTGCTTCTTTCACTCAGAAACACTAAGTTAAGATGTTCATGCTTTTGGTCTATAGCATTAGTTTTTTTCACTGATTACTATCATATTACATAATATGACTATATTCTAATTTATGTACTCTACTGTTGATACAATTCGGTTTAAAACTAAGATGAAAATTCTGCTATGAGCACTTTATACATGTATTTCGAGGCAAACAGACACGCATTTCTTTGAGACATATATCTAATAGTAAAATTGAGTTCATGATAGACTTAGAGCTTAAGGGTCAAGGTCATATGTAAAATACATTTTATAGGGCCAGAGATTTAGCTCAGTGGTTCCAGTGCCTGCCTCACAAGCACAAACTCAAATTCCTGAGTTTGATCCCTGATAATCACATACAATTCTGGGCGTGGTGACTCACACCCACCAGCCATCAATACCACATACCACAGTGCTGGGTGTGGTGGCTCATGCCTGTAATCCCAGCACTC
>PVIC010016051.1:0-18336 GCA_004025085.1 Thryonomys swinderianus | reverse complement strand
GGAGTAAAGAATTTATTTAGTGTGTTCAGAGCGCTACAAATCCAGGCCTTCTGGTTGTCAGATCTAGAAAAATATCTTCTGAGAAAAGTAGGATCAAGGAAAGGGAAGCTGCATGTTCATGTTATTTAAATCCAGCCACTTTTGACATCTTATTTTCTCTTTCTTCTTTTCAAAGCTACCAGGATTCTAAATTAGGAAGTAGAAAAGTGGCCAAGGTCCTAAGTTTGTTTTTTTCTCTCAGTCTGCAAACTTTTTCTCTTCTATGTTCTACAGCTTCCTCCCCAGGGTATGGAGTACAGTAACCCCAAAGTGCTTAAGAAACTCACTCTAAGTCTTCTACAATGTCATGGATTGTATTAACTCTCCCCAAAGCCCTGTCTTTTAAGTCACACCTATCACAAGAGAGCAATGCACCTTTCAGCTAGAATACAATGTCGCTAAAAAATGAGATTTGTGAGGTCACTGTGGGCTCACTGAAGCTACTTCAATGGGTGCCTCACCATACCTTTCTCCAAAACTTTTGAACAGTTACAATTCAATGATTTTAGAAGATAGTTTGACCTAATTCCATTTTCTTAAAAAAAAAATAGGATGACTCTATACCATTTCAAGACAACATTAGTGCTTTTAGATTTCTTCCCAGAGTTAAAGAGCTCAATGTCTAATGGTAGAAAGAGACTGGGATTTGGGGACAGAATATCTGGTGCAAGTCCTGCCTCCCAGTTGTACCATCACCTCTGGGTCAAGGTTGTTATGATTTGTAACCCACATAAAAATGTTGCCTTTTTCTGTTGTTTTTTTTTTTCCTCCTTGATCAAATTCTGGAAAAAGTACTACTTCAATTCTTCACAGTCTAGTCAAATTCTATTATTCAGAAAATATAATTTTTTGCCTAGTTCTAATGACAGGTACAGTTCCAGCCTAAATGTGCCAGTGTATCAACAACAACATAACTGTCTCTTGGAAGATGAAGACTTGGGCAGTTTCTTCATGACACATAGTTACATTCTATGTGTCTCTTATATTTATACCTTCTTTTACTGCCACATATGCTTTATTTTCTAGGAAGAAGTCCCAAAAAGGTACAAGATAGTCTATTTTTTTAAGTTCTGGGATAGAACACAATGGCCCACTGCCTTGCAATCTCAGAGGTTAAACCACACATAGTAATTTAAAAAATAAATAAACAAATAAATAGATGTCATCTTTTAGATAGGCATTTTAGCTCTGGGTTAAACATCAGTGTTGGAAAGCGCTGGAACATGCTCAACCAGCTGCAAAAGAATTTAATCAGGACTCAGAGAAGAGTTCAGTTAAAATGCTTATCTTTCAAAGGGTTCAATTGGGAGCGCTCAAATTTTTATGTGTTTTAGTTGGGTGCTAATTAGCGGCTAGCCAACTGCTAAATGGATTGTCACCTTACTTTTTGACAATTTACTGAAAATTAGCCCCTGGATGTTATTTAAACATAGAGGGGGAAATGGATTGGGAAGGCTGGAGCTGAAGACACAATTTAATTCAGTGCATTTATGTGAGAATTTTTAGTGTCCTGCTGATATTTAAGGACCTCAGTAAATGCAAAAGAGGGGAAAAGGTTGGGAATGACAGACAGTGAGCTCTGCTCAGCAGGAGTTGACTCCGTAGTCAAAGTATAAATGGATCTAACTCTTTTTAAATGTTAATAAGCTTTTGCACTGGAAGAGATTTCATATGTGTATTTGCTATATCAGACATTGACTGGCCTATTCCAGATTGCCAAGTTGGATTGGGTGTTTAAATTATTGCCAATATCAGTTAAGAACAAATCTCAAAGAAGTATTTAGATGTTAATAGAAAAGGCATCTTACCTTTGGTAACAAAATGAAAATAGCATTTACCTCATCAATATCTTTCTTTGTTAGTATTTTATATAAACTGAATTTCACTTCATTATGACAATGTTTATCTTAGTGATTGAAATGCAAGAAACATAAGCATGGGAATGAACAAAGTTAAGTAGGAACTCTACTGTACAACGCTATGCAAAAGAGTTTCCTAAGTGTTTAAATATCAGATTTTCAGTGTTTAAATTCAAATTTTATTCAGTGTTTAAATCTCAAATTTCCTCACTCTTCCCTAACTTCTTTGTTGAGGGAACAAAGTGAAGAGGAAGTAGAAGATATTGTAAGTCTACATGATAATTGTCCTGGTTTCTAGGAAAAAAAATCAACATGGTTTAGGTGGAATTAAATATTGGAACTCTAACTACTACATTACTGACTTACTACAATTACTGCATAGAGATCTAGATGTCAAGGTCACTCAAACAAAAATCATTCCTACCCAGTCATATAGGGAAAAGGAAATAACCCTTGGAGAGAAATTGTGTACATGAATCCAGCTCTCAGAATCCATTAAAACAGGGGGTAGGACTGAGCGTGGTGGCTCACGCCTGTAATACCAGACCTCAGGAGGCAGAACCAGGAGTATTAGTGAGTTCCAGGTTTGCCTGGACTACATAATGAGCTCAGGGCCAGCCTGAACTACAAAGTGAGACGCTGTCTAAAAAAATAAAAAATAAGCACAGGGAATACGAGTTTATCAGTGTTAGGCAAAAGCGTTGATCATTTCCAAGAAGAGCTTCCTAACAAAGCTGTCCTTCATCTTAGATCAAGACTATAAGGTTAGGTATAGATAGCAACCCATAGTGTGGGTGATTTTCACAGAGAAAAGACAGATCTATCATGTGGGGAAAACGCAAAGCACAGTGAAAGTAAATTACACCATTGAAATGCATGTAAAGTTAAGTGATATAGAAATGGTGATAAATTTTGAAAACAACATAAAAGTGTTCATCTCAAAAATACAAGTGATATAACAATTTAAAAGAAATGCTAAAAATGAAGGTTAGTGAAAAGATATTTATCCTGCTTAATATTAAACCATATATAGCTGAAACAGTATTTTAAAATGAAAGCTGAAACAGTATTTTAAAATGTAGATTAGGAATTTTAATGTACAGAATAAAGATGATCATATCTATATCCCTTTTCATTTCATGGTCCAAGAGATACTATAAAAAGGAAGAAAAGTAAAAGAAGCTTGTCTACAGCACAACCCAGTCCAAGTATAATACCAGACACCTATCCTTTGCCTCTTATTCAAGACCATATACCAGGACCTTCCCCAATTGGACAATGGTCTCCTGAAAAATTCTTTATTTGCTCTATTAGAGTAATTGACTCATTGACATCCTGTGGCTGGAGGATAAGATTTACTTGAAAAGCAGATATTTCCATCTCCATTGCACAAGGAAGAGGCATATAAGCAATGACAGCTGAGCATCCATTTATAAGCTTGCAGATGAGAGAATTACCTTTCTCCAGACCTGCAACAAGTAGGTAGGGATCACTGCTAAACTCATCGTTATGAAGACAGACACAGAAATATTCCAGAAGATAGGCTGAGTAGCATGCCATCAGTAAGAGCTGCTCTACATAGGAAATGGGTTTTGAATGTAAGAACTCTGAGAAAGGTCATATGTAATGTCAATTTCATGTGTTTCCTGAACCCTGCCTTTCTTTTGTTTTCCACACATTTTGGAAAAAAAATATAACTGAAGTTACAGTATAAAAATATTTTTGAGAATCTACACAGTAACATTTTGTGTAATAAAAAAGATCGAAGATAATCTATATGCCCTTCAAGAGGAATAAAGGATGAACAAATTATGGTAAAGCTCATGCAATGGAATATATACCATATATAACACATAAAACAATATGCACATGGACATAAAGAACATACACATGTAAGACCAAAACTATAAAGCAAAAGAACAATAAATTCAGAATTTATAATAATTTTTCAAAGAGAGAAAAATTGACAAGGAGAGACAGAATGAACTTCATCAGTATCAGTATTTGTTACTGTTTTGCTTGTTAAATTTTGTGGTGGGCATTTTGGTGTCTTTTGATCATTATTCTTTATGTGTTACTAGGGATTACCAAACTATAGCCCATGTGTAAAATCTAGTAGTAGGTCATTTATGTATGGCCCATAAACTAGAAGTTACTATTAATTTACATTTTTAAAGCTGGGTTAAGAAGAAGGGTAAAGAGGAAAAGAAGAAACTATGCAACAAATTTCTATCCAAAATCTTCAAGATCTGAACCTTTTCAGACAAACATTTACTAATGTTTATATATGGCTTAGTCTGTACTTTGCTGAAAGGAATTAGTGAAAGGGCCAGTTATAACAGTGGATCAGAATCAAGAATATTTAGCCAAGGCAGCCACGAGAAAGAGATAGCTTTCTCTTCCCTTAGCAACTCTCCATGCAGTAAGTGCTGAGAAGCATGACCTAGGTTCTCATGAACTGGATCAAAGGTTATAATAATTTTTGGAAATAAAAGTTGGCAGGCTCTGGAGTATTTCATTTCTTTCCTTTCTCCTGTGAAGGAAGCTTAAAGTGGGCTGAAAAGGAAATGAAGAAAGGTATATGAAAGATGAAAAAAATGCTACTTTTGAGGCTTCTAGAATTTGCCATTAAGACCCCTCTCAAAGTTCTGGGCCTCCTGAGGCTAGAGAGCACCATTCTGTTTCTCATCTGTGTTCCACATATAAGGGAGACATTGGGCAGATGGATCGGAGGGAACAGTGAGGGGACGGTGGAGAGAACTAACAGCAGAGACCAGAAGTTAACATTCCCGTACCTGCTATGGGGGTCCAGCATGTGCCAGCATAGCTTGCTGAGATTAAAATGAATAAAGTAGCTATCCTTGCTTTTCCTATCCAAAGGTTGTCTGGTATAACAGGAAAATTCCAGCAGCAAAAATGAGAGAAAGTATGTTTCCTGGGATTAGGGGACCCAGCCTTCCTATGATCACATGCAGGAAGATTTGCAGGCAGGCAACGAGGATACTTAAAAA
Source organism: Thryonomys swinderianus (assembly GCA_004025085.1). Lineage (NCBI taxonomy): Eukaryota > Metazoa > Chordata > Mammalia > Rodentia > Thryonomyidae > Thryonomys > Thryonomys swinderianus. The sequence continues at coordinate 13,427 of PVIC010016051.1, read as the reverse complement.
GTCGCCCCTTAGAGCTAACATAGGGTGTAATTTCAGACAGCCTGAGAGCAGCTGGAAAGGCCTATGCTCTTAGGGATGCTAAGTGGAAAATGAGTTGAAAAAATAACAAACTACCCAAAACTCTGACCATGTCTTTTCTCTATAATTTCTAACTCAGAGTGGTTATCTGCTGAAGGAGAGGAAGAAAGAGAAGAAGGAAGAGGAAGAAAGGGAGGAAGGAGAAGGAGGAGACCAAGAAGCAAAAGGAGAACAAAAAGAAATGACATAGTAATAACTGACTTGTAATAACAATCTTTATTCACACATCAGTTGTATTTAGAGAGACCACAGAATTTTCTGGAAACACTTTGAAAATAAAGGACATGCCACTAATGATTTCCCCAAGTGCGGATGTGTCCAAGTTCTGTGTGGGATGATAGTACAGTGCAGGTTTACCTGACAATGCCAGCTCTTTCCATTCTGGCCCGGAAAAGCAGCTTTGCAACAGAGAAAGCTGCCATGGAAGAGCGCCAGCAATGCTAGCTGCTTTGCCTGTGTCATTCCATATAACGCTCACAACTTCCCCGTCAAATTGGTATGATTTTCATTGTCCTGCAGAAGACGTTTCTGAACCTGAGAAAGGTGAAGTGACTTACTCAAAGTCACACAGCTGTAGCCAAACTCTTCTTAGTCTCTCCTGGCGGATGAAAAAGAGGTAGTGCCCCTTTAACAAACCATAGCAACGCACAAACACAGGTGATATAGGTGACACGGACCAATCATACATTGCTAAATGCTGCTTCCACCCTTGCATCCAATCATATCCCGCTGTAAACACTGTGCCTGCCCTCTATCCAATCGCATCCCAAGGTGCCCTATATGAATGATGATAATATCTATGATAAGGAAAAATTAATAAAGAAGCTGACCAACTACACGGAGCCCCGGTTGCTGAATTCCGCGTCACTGCTCAACCTTCCAAGGCTGTCGGATTACAGAGAAAGCATGGTAACAGGACCAGGCTGGACTACAACTGGCACCCCAACATGCGGCACACCGCTGTGGGTAATGCCCCTCTCAGCACGACCCCACGGGACAACAAGGACCAACAAAGACGGTAACTGTCACCCCCAGCCTGGGTACTCTATGTTAAAGTGTAAGTCAAATTTTTCGCCTATAATAGGCCGCAGCCTCACCTACCACAGATGGTCTTTTTTTTTTTTCTTTCGCCTAGCAGGCCCCCTGAGAAGTCTATAATCTGAATGTGAGGTTTTTCTTCTTGCCTAGCAGGCCCCCTCGGTAGTCTATACAGAGTGACATCACTTTGCCTACCAGGCCCTGGGGCTATCCATCAGATACCATCCATGCCTTCCCCTCAACTTGCGCCCACCAGGCCCCTTGGGAAGTCGATAAAGTGTTTCGCTTAACAAGCCATATGCAATCCATTGTTCATCAAACAAGAGATATGGGTAAAAATGAGAATTAACTTGTGGCATATACTGGTACAAATTTCCCAATGTTATATGTGATTTTGAGATGTATATAAATTGTACCAATAAAGAATTCAATTAAAAAAAAGAAAAAACAAGGGATTGCCCCTCCACCCCGGCCCTTCCTAACAGGATGGGGCAGGGGCCGTTACAGCTGCCTATAAGCGACTGCTTCGCCCAGCTCCTTATGCCTTCCCCTCATGTTCGTCTTGCCTTCCATAACCCCTTCATTCATGATTTACTTGGTTTGCTCGCTGCTCTTGTTGCTGAGATCCTCTACACTGTGGTCACGCCCCCACACGCTGCTCTGACACACCGCCATTTTCCCCTGAAACTCCTGCGTGGCTGCAGGTGCAGCAGCAATGGTGGCAGTAGCAACAGCACTGCCACTAGCCCACCACTTTCCCCTCAGACACCTGTGCTGAAGCCGCTATCTTGAGATTACACCTCCCAGGACAACACTCCGCAGTCTTCCCCTTAGGCAGGCACCCCATGGTGGCACACTGCCGTTTTGTTTTCCCCTCAAGCTCTGGCAGTGGTGTGGGCCGCTTGCCCACCCTTTTCCCCTCAGGCTACCAGGTGGATGCCGCCATCTTGGGGTCACTAGCCCCAGCGCGACATGTGGTCACTTTACTCTGTTTTCGGCATAGGTTCAGCCTTCTGCTACCTCTCCCCCATATTTCCCCAATGACTTCTCCATTACTTTGCCCTTGTGAGTGTTCTTTATAAACTCAAGATTTCAGCTCCAGAAAACATTGATGTAAGATGATCCTGTCCTTTAAGGGTCTGTAGTTCACATGTGCTGGCTCTGTCCTTTCCATGCCACATTTCCAGAGGAGAAGGAATGGCACTTCATCCCCACCTAGTTAAAGGCGCCTCTATCTAAGTTTCTCATGGTTGAAATGGGCCAACTAACTTTTCTAATGGCCCAGTTTACACCTCTAAAGCTTTCCCTTCCTTCCTTGCTGACTATCATATTCAACATTTGATAGGCATTCCCTAAAATCCGCAAGGACACGAAATTGTAGAAAGGGTAAACAAAACACTTAAAAACACCCTTAAAAAACAGGCCACTGTCAGTGCCAGGCGTGGTGGCTCATGCCTGTAATCCCAGCACTCGGGAGGCAGAGGCAGGAGGATTGCTGAGTTCAAAGCTTGCCTGGGCTACATAGTGAGTCAGGGCCACCCTGAACTGCAAAGCAAGACCCTGTCTAAAAAAAAAAAAAACAGGCCACCGCTACCACAGGTTCTTCTCCACCAGATAAACTTGCACTTGCCCTTTTCACTACAATTTCCTTCCCTTTGATGATCAAGGTCTTTCTCCATCACAGCAACATTGGCAGCCATTCAATACAGCTCCACCAGTCCCCCTCATCTTATAGCGTTATCCCTGCACCAAATTTATCCATGGCCCAGCCCCACTTTTAACCATGGGGAGGGGATATGCTTGTGTTTTTCCACAGGGCTAATCTCAACTGTATGGATCCCATCAAAAAACATCAAGCCTTACTGTTCACAGCCAGCAACAGGATCACTCAAGCAAACAGCCGCTGGAAATGATCCTGGTAACTCTTCTGCTCATTCTCCAACATCCGATACCAACTGATCATACACAAATCAACCTCCAGCTGAAAATTCAACTGTTGCCCTGATGTCCTGCGTCTCAACAAAACGATTTAACTATTCTCACCCATGGTTCCTCTACTTTTACATGTTTTCTCCAGCAGCATGGATTCCCTCAAGTCTCACTAAACCTTGGTGAAGCTCCGATACCCTCTTTAACATTGTGCTTTGCTCTAGAACAGACCTCCAACACATTCGTCACCAAAGAGACTTGGGGACATCTGCTATCATAAGATAATTGCCTTACTAGTTGCAGCAGTTACTGTGACAGCTACTGCCTCTGTCATCCTCCATAACCAGATCTCCACTGCCTCTGCCATCTCTTGCCACACCACAAATACTTCCCAAGCCCTGGACAAAACAGCCACAAATTAAAGACCTCAGAAAGGCAGTGCCAACTCTCCAGACCCAGGTAGACCTCATGAGTAAAAGACTTAAGCTCATGAAAACCAAGTTCCATGTGTGATGTCATGTCAGCTACCTCAGCATATATGTTACTCCTTACTGGTGCTTGAACTGTGCCAACCTTACCAACCTCTCTGATTATATGTGGCATACCTGGGACACTGCCTATGCTGCCCATTTAAAAGACCTCAACAAAACTATTATTAATATAAATGCCACCAACAACCTCATCTTCCTGGCACTCAAGGACATTTGGGACATTATCTGGTTGAGACTTTAATGGGTTAGTCACAAGAGAATGTGTGGGTCAAAGGTCTAATTTTGGTATTCTGTTATGTTCTTGTGGTCATTGTAATACTACTAACTTGTGCCGTATATCAGCTTGACAAAAGAGCTCATTGGCGGTATATTCAAACTTACAAATATTGGGTTAGCAGAACCAATATGACACTACCAGGAGAGAGATGATAGCCAGGTAAAATTGTGGTTAAACAAACTACATCGGGTCTACATCTCCTAAAGCATAGGGGATGTACATGGACAGGGTGAAACCCAAAGATGGATTTAGTGGAGGGGGGCCCACAGGTAGTAAGTTTTTTGTGACGCTGGCGCCAAAATGCATATGTTCCCAGTAAAAGCTCCTGGATCACGTCTGGTGGTTTGCATCTAACTGATCCATGATAGCCCAATCTATACTAAGCTCCACTGGTCACTCACATCCTCCTTCCCTAAATTGGGCCAAAAGGCTGGTCAGTCAATGATGGGTAAGGTTTCTTCAGAGAGGAACAACCTAAGCCAGATGCATCCACAGCCTGAGAGACCTAAAATGGAACTGGTTAGCCAATGATGGGTAAGATTCCTGTAGTGGGCACAACCTAAGACAGGCACAATCACTCCAAGGTCTTTTTAAAAACAAAAGGGAGGAGGTGTAGCCAAACCCTTCTTAGTCTCTACTGGTGGACGAAAAAGAGGTAGTGCCCCTTTGAGAAACCATAGCAGTGCACAAACACAGGTGATGTAGGTGACACAGACCAATCATACATTGCTAAATGCTGCTTCCACCCTTGCATTCAATCATCCCACTGTAAACACTGCACCCACCCTCTATCCAATTACATCCCAAAGCGCGCTATATGAATGTGGGTAACATCTGTGATAAGGGAGAATTAATAAAGAAGCTTACCAACTACGTGGAGCCCCAGTTGCTGAATTCCGCATCACCGCTCACCCTCCCAAGGCTGTCTGATTACAGAGACAGCACGGTAACCAGACCAGGCCAGATTATGCACAGCTAACAAGGGAAGTTTGTTAAAGAGATTGCCTTAAGCTTCTAAGGTATATTTATTGTTTGGCCAGCTGCTTCCACATGGGATGTGCTACGTTAGTTCATAACCTTTGAGACAGGTAAGATGGAGACAGCATTTCCAAGCTGCTTTATGTTATTAAAATTCAATAAAGCCAGGAAAGGTAGAAATCCAAGAGGAATCCAGGCCCTGAAATCCAATGTATGAAGTGTTCTGCTTCCTATGTTACCCTTCAATGGGCTGATAAGTTCTTAGTCTTTATCCTCAAAAGCCATTTGGTTTAAAACAGAGTAAAAGGAGTTAAAAGCAAAGTGAAAGCCAGAAAATAATGAAGTTCATCTCTTTTTGTTTTACTGGAGTTTTGCACCTGTCATTAGATGTGTGTTTTAGAGATGCCTCACACACACACACACACACACACACACACACACCAAAAACAAAAAATTGATGAATTATTAACTGCCACAATGAGACATAAACCTGTAGCTGTCAGCTCCAGAACAAATCTCAGTCAGACTAGAGAGGATTTGATTTCCTTGTCATGTTCCCACGTGCCCTTGCTCAAGGCGCAGAGTATGCCACACTGCCTGAGGTGTCGCCAAGCCCTCAGATGACTCACAAGGAACCACAGCAGCAATGTGCCACATCTTCTCAGGTTGTAACTGCAGATTCTTCCTGAGCATCAAGTAGGTGAACAGTATGCATTGAAGCTATCAGGCTCTCTGAATCGGTGGGTTCCAGTGGGCTTAGAGGGTCCATGTGTGAGTAAGAATGCAGCAGTGTGCTCCAGGCTGGCTCCCAGGAGAGTGGGCCAATGTGACAGAGTTGGTGATTGCACTCTGCCTCATTACCATATACCATTTCAGCAAACTATCAAAGCTTAAAGCAACACATGAGGCAGTTGTAAAGGAAAATCCCCAGAAAGGATCTAACAGGCACCAATACATATCTCAGGACAGGTCTCATAGTATAAGTCTTTGTATGAAAATCAGCTCATCTCTCATCAAAACATCTGCCTAACCATAGCAGTAGAAGCACTGTAGACAACACGTGGTTCATACTTTAATTCTACAATGGACTAGCTTTTTTCACCTTTGGTCAGTTTACTTATCGTGCTTGAGAATCTGTTGCTTTTCTTATAAAATATCATCCTAATACTGACTTCCTGGCATTGTGGTAAAAATGAATCCAAATATGAGAAATGTGTGTCGTAGGTGCCACAGATAACATGGAGCCACTTAGGAAATACTCAGAGTTATTTTTCTTGATGTTGCTCTAAATAGTTGACCCTCTGGGTGTCACTTACTTTTGTAACTTTTCAGTTTGCTTCATTGCAAAAAGTAGATGACAAAAGCTATTGTGGGTGTTTACTAAGAAAACATTTTAAAACATATCCTGGTTGCAGGCACTGGTTAATAAATACACAGTAAATATTAGCTCCCATTGCTAAAATGCTGTTCTCCAATGCAGACTTTATTTCTCTTCAGATGTGCTATTTGATTTCACATTATATTTGCCTGAACTTTGAACACAAGTAGAAGAGTTTAAATAGTGCTGCTATTCCTGAACAATAAAATAACTCAGTGATATCTGCCTGATTTAAGTCATCACACCCTTTGAACCACTCTGGGGTCTGTAACCCTTGCAATAACCCAAAGCTTCCCATTCTCTCTACCTCGCAGACAGCGAGCCCAGTGACCCGCCACCCTCGGGGGCTCCCAATCATAGAGATACTGATTAGTCATGCTGGGCCTTGATAGCAGCTTTCTAGTCATTCACTTCATGCTTCTTGTGGCAAATTATATTTGACTTTCAATTTAAAATCCAGGATGGTCTAAAGTAAAACCTCAGTGTAATCATGGTGATAAAGCAGTAGTGCATGCGGTTCTGACAGGATGGATTTTTCTTTTTCGTCATGAAGAATCTCACCCTCTGCATATCCGTACTCAAGCCCCACTTTCATCCTTAACCCCATATCTGAGAATGATGAACAGTCCACCCATCCATGCCATCTTGAACTCATAGGGCGATCACACCACTAGCAAGCTTTTAGAGGGAGAGGGATTCTGTGCTATCAAAAGTCATGGAGTCTTACTTCACAGTTCAGTGAGCATGAAACGAATGAAGTTAGAAATGAGAAGAAAAGCTACATCTCAGCAATAAAGTTTTCATTCTTAGTTAATCAAATATTTATTTGCATATTTCTCTGGCAAAGGCATCAGGCTTGCCAGCCAATGAGCTAGAGAAAAATCTGCCAAAAGGAATTGTTTGGTTCTACTTTGAATAAGAAAAGTCAACTCCATTTTTTTTAGCATGGTTGTTTTATCGCTAACACAGACATTTTCAAGTTCATTTGGGTGTCAATTCCAAAAACACAATCTGGGATTCAGAATGTTTACAGGAAAGATATTCAAGTTCAACATCATTATCAATCATTTGAAAAGCTTGGTCAATTCTAAGGAGAATCCTTCTAAGGAAAAAGGCAAAAGTGTTTACATTTGGCCCTAGATTGCAACTGGTACTTACATTTGAATTAGTATTTTGAATGAGGATGTTGGACCTGTATCATAATTCCAGCATCTTGGAATTAGAAACCTTAAAATCCTCTACAGATTTGGGATTATGTAAACCTAACTCTTCCAAGTATTCTTCATAATATTTGTTCATATACAATGTTGTCACACCAATTCATATATTACCTCCTCCCTTGATGTACTCCACTTGGAAAGTAAAGCAAGTGACAAACAAGTAAAACTAAATTCTGATGCTGAAAACTTTAGGAGAGCCAAGAACACAGAACTCTAAGATAATTCAACCAACTGTTGGAGATACATAAATTATCCATTAAAAATAACCATCTAACATATATTTGGAAGAAAGGTTTCAGTTGCAAGAAAATTGGCATTTATTAATATTTGAAAACTATATTTATGATGTAAATTTAAAGAACAGACAAAATACTACTTCCAATAGTATTGTAACCATGGAAAAGACCTGGGTAACTTATTCTCCAAAGATTTGGGCAGGGACTCTGCCAGCATGTCTTTTTCAATTTCCCCATTTGCTCCAGATTTCCTTACTTCCTCCTCTTTTATACCATCTGGCTTTGCTTGGCCATGATTAATTTTATGAATTGAGAAAAAAAAAACTGAGTCAACACATGAGAACTTTCCAACTTTAGACCTTAAGATCCAACCCCAGGAAAAGAAAGTGGGGATAAAAACAAGTATTTCAGATATGAGCAGCACTGGTTACAGCCTTCCTCAAACTTCCCCAGAACTGGAGTAGATCCATACCATTAACTTTTATTAGAAGACGGAGCTGTGTTTCTCCAGCTCTCAGATTTTCCATTCATCTTGAGACTGCACAATCTAATTCACATCTGAATCGTAACAAGCAGTAGTTTCTTGAAGGTTAGTTGTAACATGGTGTATTAAACTATTCCCGTGAACTTTTATACTGTTATGTTAAAATTCATTGTTCTCTCTTACAATTTGAATAGACCTTTTACCAATGTGTGACTTCATAATATCACACATGATCATCCAAAAATCTTGAATTAATTCATTATGTCACACCCAAAAGGCATATTCATTTGTGTTACTACCTTCTCATCAGAAAGTATTTAGTACTAGCAGAGCTCCCTGAGATAGACAGACATTTTCAAGACTCTCATTTTTCACTTGACAACGTTTTTTCCCCACCAGAAACAAATGCTATCAACTGTTTTTCTTGAAGAGACAAGCACCCTTCACTCATTTTTTGATAAAATGTCAGCTTCATGCAAGTCTGAAAAATCATAATTTTTCTGCCAGAAGTTCAAGTTTCAAGAAGAAATTGTGTTCCATTAAAGAAAGACTAGTTCAGCTTGCAACTCAAACAATGGTGCAAATATTTTTTCTTGAGACAATTACTACACTTCAGTGTGCAGAATTACATGCCATTCTACCACACAGAAGAGTTAAAAGGCATACTTGAGGGTCAAGATCTAATCAATTTGATTTTTTCCTATTTTTCACTGGCATTCTTTAAAAAAATGGTACTTTTTACTGAAAATATGCAACTGTGAAGAATACACTTCCTAGTACCATATTGTATTTTAATTTGTACTACAACAACACTAACAATTTCACCTACCACTGACTTTGAACCATTTGTTCAAATGGTTTGTCAGCACATATAATACAAAAGCTCAGTATTATCATGGAAACAATTGACCTCACAGGCTCTACTGAAACCATCTTGGAAATACCTAAGTCCTACAGATGATACATTGTAAACTGTGCCTTATGGCTTATTACATCTCACAGGAATTGATTTAAATCAACCTCCAGGAAGTAAGAAATAACAGCCTTTGTACATAGTATGCTTACATTCTCTGTTTCCCTCTGCCTATCTGTCTGTCTGCATCTGTTTTTCTGTATCTCTTTCCTCATCTATTATTAATTTTTGTTAAATGACTCAAATTTAATTTTTAAATTAACTCATATATGTTTTAACTTTGACATAAGATCAGAGCTTTTCTTTTGTTTTTGGCAATGTTGAGCACCTTTGATCGGTACCACCCATTTTTCTATGGTGAGGACCCTCTCCTCACTCATGGGTATAACACTGTGAATCCTTAGTACCTTGTTCAACAACTCTACCTCCTTGTTAATAATTGTAGAATGTGAGAAGAGAATTGAATGCACAAAGCAATGAAAGTAAAGGGGAACTGGACAAACTAGGTTCAAACAAAGAAAAAAGATTCCAAAGACATTCCGTATGCTCAAAAATATTGTTTTAAGTCCAGATCAGATGTTTAAAAGGTGGAAGGAGAAAAGAAACTCAATCTTTCACCCCTAGAATTTTGAACTACCTAGCTTTTGATAGCTGGTGTCAGAGCAGAGGGTTCTGCCCTCAGTCCTTCCATTATGTGAACTTTAGAGATGTTTTCAATGCCAAATGTAGAGTCAAATTAACTTATACTGAGGACTCTGCAAGCCATGGTATTTGAATTGTATTCAAAACATACAACTGAAAAGGGATTTGTGTCTGTAATGGTATCAATTCAGAACCACTGATTTACCAACATAAACCTGGTACAAAACTCTTGTGCTGGTTGAGCTGTTACTTTTTAGGATTAGTCTGATTTTGTTTTTCTTTTTTTTCTTTGAAGAGCCAGTGTATACTAGCTACTTCCATGGGTGTTAACTATATCTGGAGAAGGAAAACAAAAAGCCTTCTTGGGGTAACAACCACTCACCGTTGAAGCAAAACTGACTAAACCAAGGAGAAAGGAAAACAAAAAAGATGGAAAAGAGCAAAAATTCAGCTGCATGTGTTTTCTTTCAAAGAGTCTATCCAGTTTTCTCATTACCTCCTATTACAACTCTGATTGTATTTTTAAAGTCCGCAAGAAATATCTGAGTCCACCAGACACAAGAATAATTTTTCAAAGAAGTTGGTCTAAAGTTATTCTCCCTCCCTATGGACTTCTCATCGTGCACAGCACACAACCCTTGAGTCAGCTTGTTCACATTAATGTATTTGCAGAGTTTAAGCTCTTTACTGCACCGACAAGCCAGAAACAACCATCAAAGTGTCACTGTTGTGCCCACAATCCATACTGTCTTCAGAGACGACACTGTTGGCAGTTTAACTTGTTGATGTTGTGTAATGGACAGTAAGCCAAAAGTACTCAGTCCCCTGCACAGCTTACTTGCCATCCTCTAGAGATAGCACTTCATGGCGTTCATTCCAGAATGTTCTTCTGGTGAGTGCTTAAATGCTCTTTGCTGCCAGAGAGGATAGGATCTGATGCCCATCGAGACTCTGGAAATAAGTAGTTTGCAGAAAACGAAATCTCTCCAGTCAGCAATCTGTGCTTGAAAGTAAGTTCCTGACCCACAGGAATTGGTTAAATTTACTTCATTTTTTTTTTAACGTTTTTCTCTTGCAGTCGCAGAGAGTTGCTTCATTTGATGCATCACTAGCCATCTCCCCTGCTTTTATACCTAGGGCCATGGGTTACATTTTATCTTACAAATAAAGACTCAGCCTTTGGTGAGAATGCACCATGCTGTCCCGAAGCACTTGCTTCTTTCTGTTGAGTTTGATCCTGTCCACCTTCCATTACTTTCTTGGTTCTGAGCTCAAATCCTAAATTAAAGAAAAAAGCAAACCTTCGCAAAGGTCTGGCCTAAAATGACTTCTTCATGTGGTTTCCATCCTGATTTGGGGTAGTATTTACAAATGACCCTTGATAATTTGTGTCTGGTTTAGACGACAGGCTTTCCAAATCTGGCTTTCTTCCTGACTGCCTCTTCCCAGGAGCAACAACTGACATCTATATAGCAGCATTTACACAGAACGCCTGTACGCAATGGGAGGCAGAACAGACAAATTGCTATCTACGCATGAACTAAGAACTGGAAAAGATGCTACACAAGCACTATTAGAGCTGATCTGAAGAGCTCTGTGAGGTTTTACTGTTTTCACTTCACATGTAAAAAATGAAATATGCCTATTAGAAGGGATTATGCCTCACGATTCTTGTACAAAAATACATCTTTGCATCATTCCAATATTTGTTTCCATTCCTTCCATGACATGTCATGGTCAGAATCCATGTAAGTATTTATGGTTCTATGTATACTTTTATAGTTGTCTTATTCATAACTGACTCAAATTTTCTTTTTTAAATCACTGAACCTTTTCCAGGCATTCAACTTAGTGTTTATGTAAACATCATTTTTTTCTTTCAGTGTCCCTATTTCAAGGGCCTCCATAATAATTAATTAAAACAGTGAAGTGCTTTAACAAGGGCAAGTGGTATAAACAGAATCTGGAAAAGCCCATGAAACATTAGGTAAGACAAACTTGTAGCTGGTGGGTGGGAGTGTGGGAATACACTAGAGGGTAACTTTCTAACCTTGAGCCTCCGTACGGGCACTTCAGAAAACAGACACTGATGGTCTCACTGCTAATTTACATATTGTTATGATGAAGGACTTTTCTCATATGTATGACTTTATTATTATGGACAATGCAACTTAAATAGGTAGAGTAATGACTCAGTGCTGCAATTATATATCCTCTGAAAAACCAGGGGATACACATGGTAGTTAAGGTGAGAGGGGCTCATGGGAATCAGACAGGTTACTGGAGAAAGACAAGTAGTCAAAGAAGAAGGAAGAGTGTATGGAAAGATCCTGTTACAGATGTTAACAAAAGAAGTTCAAAGCAAAATTCTTTTTTTTTTTTTTTTTTTTTTTTTTTTTTTTACTTTTTGGAGACAGGGTCTTGCTTTGTAGTTCAGGCTGGCCCTGAGCTCACTATGGTGCCTAGGCAAGCCGCCACGAACTCAGCAATCCTCCTGTCTCTGCCTCCTGAGTGCTGGGATTACAGGCGTGAGCCACCACACCCAGCATTAAAAGCAAAATTCTTTAATAAATGTGTTAAAATAACTTCAGTCAGAAAGGATAGCCTGAAAAGAATATAGGCAATTGACAAGTTGAACACAGAAGTTATAAACCATTACTTGATGATGTCTGGAGCCTTCAGGATGGATAAGGAAGAGCTAAACTTGGGAAATCAAACTTCTAGGGCCCAGAAGTGGAGATAGGAGATTTGCAGGAAATGGCAATGGTCAGATAGATTCTGAGTAAAGGCTAAATTTGCATATCACAGAACCAGAAAGCAGACTTGAATCTGTCAAATAGCAGTTGTGCGATATTTGAGGAATCTTTATGTTCTCTGTTGTTGATAGAGTCTGATCAAAGTCCTAGATCTAAATTTCCCTTTTATTAATATATAACCTTCAGCCAACTATACAACTCTTCTGAACTGCAGTTTTTCTCTTTGTACAAATACAGATCATAGAACTATAAGATCACATGAGATATTTGTAAAGTGTGAGGGTGTACAGATACTATTATTCTTCTACCCAAATGCCTCATACCTGCCATTGTCCCATGACAGATTTCTACTGCTACCTGTATTTTGTGGTCTTAAAATTTTCTCCAACAATATCAAAATGCCTCTTTGCCCATGTAAAAGTAATACTTGCCTACCATCCACAATAGATTTTAGTCAGTGGCTTCAGAATTGCACGTAAGTACTACAGCTTCCTCAGTCTTTAAATAAAACAATAATGATATTGGAGACTTGTACATTCTCTCAGATTTTTTACAGGGTGAAGCCTCACCCACCCACATGAGATATACCAGTTGCATTCAAATCTTTAGATCAGTGTTTGCTTCCAGGAAACCTAAAGCAAGACAGTATACATCAAGTATTATATAGCAATCACTTCAGTACTTAACAATTCAATTATTTATGATGAAAAATTACTATACCTACTTATGAATTTTTTTTTCTGGGAGTACTCTAAAGATTGCTATCATTGTTAGTACTCTAAATATTTTTTCAGCACAAAACTTGAGATAGCATGCCTATAATCCCAATACTCTGGGAGGTTGAAACAGAGGATTCTACATTTGACTCTTGTCTGACTAACTTAGTAAGACCCTTCACAAAATATTAAAGAAAAAAGAGCTAGAGACGTGGAAAGGTCTGGGTTAAATAAGAAAGAAAGAAAGAAAGAAAGAAAGAAAGAAAGAAAGAAAGAAAGAAAGAAAGAAAG
>PVIC010016050.1:0-34351 GCA_004025085.1 Thryonomys swinderianus | reverse complement strand
GGGGGGGGGGGGGGGGGGGGGGGGGGGGGGGGGGGGGGGGGGGGGGGGGGGGGGGGGGGGGGGGGGGGGGGGGGGGGGGGGGGGGGGGGGGGGGGGGAGGACCAGGCAGGGAAGCCCGGCCTCAACGCGAGGCAGGGAAACTGTTGCCGAGACTGTGTCTGAGCGGCCTGCAGAGCTTGGGAGGGAGGTACATAATGTGTGCTGCAGACTCAGATGCTTAGTCTGGGCATAGTGGCTCATGCCTATAATCCCAGCTCTTGGGAGGCTGAGGCCTCCAGTTCAAGGCCTCCCAGGCTACATAGTAAGTTCAGGCCCGTGAACTAACTGTATTCACATTGTAAGACCCTGCCTCAAAGCACACGTGCACACACACACACACACACACACACATTACACATGCACACAGAACCTCAGGAGTTTAAGTAGGACCCTAGTCCTTGTCTTGGGTTCTGAGACAGTTGTGTTGTTAACTTGGGACAATAGAGTGGCAAAGTGAGTGAGGTAGGGGGCTGGAGCGGGAGAAAGGGGAGCTCAGTGCACTCTCACGCTTGATTTAAGTGCAGTCCCACAGCCAAGAAGATAGTTCATCAGCAGCATCCACTGGCATCTCTCTTCCGGGGGAGGGACAAACGCTGGAGGACGCTGCGGTCTTCCCTCGGAGCCCCCAGGGCAGGCTGGTCTCCTCGTGGAAGCAGAACCTCATCGCAGATGACACGCGGAAGGGAGCATTGAATACTCTGTCCCTTTCCTCAGAGACCTTGCCCCAGGCAGGCACGATGGTACACCCCTGAAATTTCAGTTCCCTGGGATGCTGAGGCCAGAGAGTCACAAGTTCAAGGCCAGCCTGAGCACTGTACTCAGACTGTGTGTCAGAATAAAAAAGCTGGGGATATAATATAGTTCAGTGAAAGGGTGCCTGTGGGTTCAGTCCCCAGCGCTAACAAAGGGACAAAATCCTGCTCCGCATCGGGTTCCTTGCTGAGGTTTAGAAGAAAGAGCATGGACTTTGATGCACAGGTTATTAGCTGTGTGGCTGGGCAAGTTGCTGGCCCTCTCCGAGCCTCTGTAGCCAGTGTTGCCGCAGCCCACAGAGTACAGTGCACTATGGTTTGTATTCTTGGTCATGTCAGGTCAGTTGTCACCTCTGTGAGGACAGGCATGCCTCGCCCTTCCTTGTGCGCCTTCCTGATCTGGCACCTTTGCTGTCTTCAGTATCTTTGTGCCACCTGCAACTACTCCCTAGGTGGCTGTGACTCACGTGGTTCTGTGGTCAGAATGTAAGTGGATCAGCCCAGAGCCTGGGGAAAATGGCCAGAAAAGGAGAAGCCTAAGTCGCGTTCTCAAGGACAGACTGCTGTTCAGGGAGGGACACAGGAGGCAGCGTGGGCCTGGGGAGCTGGGTGAATGTCTGCGCAGACCGGGGCGTGGTGCTAAGAGACGGCGTGGCACACAGGACGGAAGTGCTGTCGGGAAAGGGCAGGACTGAGTTTCAGGGGGCGGGGGGACCAACGGCAAACACAATACATAGCTTCCACTGATTGGGAACATCAGACCCCCATGATAATGAGGTACGGAGTATTCATGTTTCTTTTGTGTGTGTGTGTATGATATTTTTTATTTTATAACATTTCATAGTCATAAGAATAACAATAGCTATTATACCATGTTATGTTCAAAGTAGTTATGCAGAGTACAAGGGATAAAACATTATTCCAATGTGTGTTTTTTTATCAAAGATCAGATAACTGAACATCTATATGTTAAGATTGTTTTCTCAGGCTGGAGGGTTAGCTCAGTGGTTCTGGCGCCTGCCTCACAAGCGCAAGGTCCTGAGTTCGATCCCTGGAAACCACATACAATGCTGGGTGTGGAGACTCACGCTCACCAACAATCAATACCGCATACCACAGTGCTGGGCGTGGTGGCTCATGCCTGTAATCCCAGCACTCGGGAGGCAGACAGGAGGACTGCTGAGTTCGAGGCTTGCCTGGGCTACATAGTGAGCTCAGGGCCAGCCTGAACTACAAAGTGAGACCTTGTCTCAAAAAAAAAAAAAAGATTGTTTTCTCTTGCACTGTAAGAAATGACCTTGGCATTTTGTTTGGGAATTGCATTAAAAATCTGAATATCCATGGGCTGGAGATTTAGCTCAGTGGTTCCGGCACCTGCCTCGCAAGCGCAAGGTCCTGAGTTCGATCCTGAGTTTGATCCATATAATGCTGGGCGTGGAGACTCACGCAGACTCACGCTCACCAACAATCAATACCACATACAGCAGTGCCAGGCGTGGTGGCTCACACCTGTAATCCCAGCACCCAGGAGGCAGAGACAGGAGGATTGCTGAGTTTGAGGCTTGCCTGGGCTCCATAGTGAGCTCAGGGCCAGCCTGAACTACAAAGCGAGACCCTGTCTCAAAAAAAAAGAAAAGAAAAAGAAAAAAGAAAATCAGAATATCCATTTCAGAAGTATAACCATTTTGATTATGTTGTTTCCACTTAATCAGGAGCAGGGGATATCTTAACATTTTCTAATATCTTCAATTCTTTTTTTCTGAGTGATAAAATTTTCATTCTAGAGAGCTTTTGATTTCTTAATTAGGTTAGTATCAAAGTATTTAAGTTTTTGATGCCGTGTTAAATGGTATTGCTTTCCTAATTTCTTTTTCAGTAAGTTCATTATTAACATATAGGAATGCTATTGGATTTTGTGTGTTTATTTTGTATCCTGATACATTACTGAATTCGTTTATTAGTTGTAGGAGTCCTTGGTGGAGTTTTTGAATATAGGACCGTATCATCTGCAAATAATATTATGCCTTCATCCTTTCCTAACCATTTCCCTTTATTTCTTTCTCTTGCCTGATTGCTGTGGCTTTGTTTCAAGGACTGTGTTGAACAGGAGTGGTAAGAGTGAACATCCTTTCCTTGTTGCTAATTTTAGGGGAGGGGACTTTCAGTTTGATGTTTGCAATAGGTTGGTCATAAATGGCTTTTATCAGAGTAAGATAAGGTCCTTCTCTACCTAATTTCTTCAAGGTTTTTATAATGAATTGATGTTGGATTTTCTCAAAGGCTTTTTCTGTGTCTATTAATATAATCATGAGATCTTTGTTCTTGTTTCTGTTTATGTGATGAGTTATATTTATTGATTTGTGTGTGTGATGAACCATCCTTATATCCTTGGGGTGAAGTCTACTTAGCCATGGAGCATGATTTTTTTCTTATAATTTGTTGCATTCTTTTTGCCAGTGTCTTGTTAAGGATTTTTGCATCCATGTTCATTAGAGAAATTGGATCGTAGTTTTCTTTTTGTTTGGACACTTGCCTGGTTTGGGGATAAGGAT
This sequence comes from Thryonomys swinderianus, assembly GCA_004025085.1. Lineage (NCBI taxonomy): Eukaryota > Metazoa > Chordata > Mammalia > Rodentia > Thryonomyidae > Thryonomys > Thryonomys swinderianus. Next base: position 31,008 of record PVIC010016050.1, on the reverse strand, counting down.
AATGTTAGCTCCTGAGAATGATTTTAGAAGTATTCCTTCCCTCTCAGTGTCATTAAAACATTTGAGGAGTATTTGTGTTAGTTCTTGCCTGTAGTTATTGTAGAATTCACCTGTGAATACATCGGGTTCTGAACTTTTCTTAATTTTTTTTTTTTTTTGAGACAGGGTCTTGCTTTGTAGTTCAGGCTGGCTTTGAGCTCACTATGTAGCCCAGGCAAGCCTCGAACTCAGCAGTCCTCCTGTCTATGCCTCCCGAGTGCTAGGATTACAGGCGTGAGCCACCACGCCCTGCTGAACTATTCTTAATTTAAGGTGGTTTTTTTTTTTTTTTCAACTGCTTCAGTCTCATTGCCTATTATTGAACTGTTCGAGATTTTTAAGTCTTCTTGGTTCGGTTTTGGCAGTGCATGAAGACAAAAATATGCATGGTAAAATGTAAATTCTTTTACATTTACTTCGGCATGCCTTACTAACTAGTAAGTAGTCTATTTTGAAGAAAGAATGTGTTATTTGTGGCCCCACCCCCACCCCAGACGATCCACGTATTGGCGTAGAGAAAAACCGATTGGCAACCACTACCACATTGCCTTGTCTGTGGGAATAAATCCACTGGTAACAACGGCATCACGTGTCAGAATTTTGACAAAGTCTAGGAGCCTCACGGACAGCCCTTTACCAAAACAAAGTGGACTCTGATTTTAGTGAAGATAATTAGGCTCCCATTATGTTGCTCTACGGTAATTGAAAGCACTGATTTCTGCCGGATGTTGGCAGCTTCAGGACCGCCCCACTCCCCATTACTCCCAGCGAACCCGGCCTCCCACAGGAGGAGGCAGGCCCGTCATCCTCCTGGTCTGAAGCTGCCCTGCGAGGGACCTGAGGAGACCCCAGTTTAGGCCCCACCCTCCCCCAGGTCTGACCCCAGGCCGTAGCTTGTGCTGTGAAGGAACATGGCTGAGGAATCCGGTCGCTCAGTCAGGAGCCGCTGACAGCCAAGCGGGAGGCGCCTCGCTGCTCCTTCCTTCCCTCTGGCTTCCCCCTTGACCTGCGGCGCCCGAGGCGCTTCCGGTCTGTCCCCGGGCCTCACCTCCGGGTCTCTTGCGGGACAGGAGCCGCCCCGAGACCAAGCCCTGGTGAGCCATGAGAACGTCATCAGCTCTCCCCACCTGGGAGCCAGCACCAAGGAAGCCCAGAGCCGCTGCGGGGAGGAAATAGCCCTCCAGTTCGTGGACATGGTGAAGGGGAAATCCTTAGCAGGGGCCGTAAGTACCTCGGCACGGGGCTGGGCCCTGGAGACAGGGGGAGCAGAGGGGGCGTCTTGTGGAGGGAGGATGGGGACCCCCAGGGGGCAGATTCAGTCCTTCTGGGAGCGGAAGACGGAGCCCACTCGAATCGGCTCTCGGAGAAGAGGGGCGGACAGGAGCAAGCCACCCGCCCGCAGCCTGGTAGCCGTGCCCCGGGGTGGCAGCCCTGCGGGGGCTGTTGGGCAGCAGCCCTGCTGGAGAAAGGGCCCTTTGTTCTCCACAGAGCTAGGGAGAGAAGGAGTCGTTGCCGGGTGACGCGGCCGCGGGAGGGGTGGCGTGGGCTGGCCGCGCGGGGAGCTGGCATCCCGGAACGTCCTCAGAGCGCCGTTGGCGTCGCGTCTGTGGTCAGGAGCTCTGCCCGCGACGCCCTTCTCCTCACCTCCCGGGGCAGAGCCTCCCGCCCCCCCTCCCCGTCTCTGCCTGCATCGGCCCTTCTCGGCTCCTCCTCCGGCTTGGTCCCAGGACGTGGGTAAATCTGGGCACCGGAGGCTGCTGCAGCCCCTGGGGAGCACAGGACCATGAGAGGGCAGCTCCTTCGGGCTCCCCGCCTCCAGGAAGGCCTCTCTGGTCCTCTGCAGCTCCGCCTCCAGTCTTCTGTTTTCAGCCACATCGTGTCTTGTAGTAAGGTTCTTAAATGTGTATCTTTTAAACTAAATTCTCTTTTCCCTGAAGACAAAAAAAAAAAAAAAATCCCTTAAGATTGCCCACGGCTTCCGCGGGTGTGGGTTGGCCCTGAGCACGGACTCGGTGCTGGGAGTGTCAGGTATGAGGCGGTGTGGGAGGGGTCCCTGCTGTGGAAGTCAGGATTCTCCGGGGCCAGTCCCCAGAGCCGGGGCGCGGGGCCTGCAGAGCCTGCGGTGGAGACAGAGCAGGAGCCCGGACCTGGGCCTGCCTGTGTTCTCTGCTCTGAACGTGCTGGCTCCTCGGGCCAGCGCCCGCTTTCTCTCACCTGCCTCTCTGGGCTTCTGAGAAGGCGCATTCCTCCCTGGTGCCCTGGCGGGCGCAGGCTACACTTACAGAGAGGGGAGGAAGGCGCCCTCCGCCCCAGGGCAGGAACAGGGCGGCAGAGGGACCTGGCAGAGGGAAAGGGAAGAGCCCGGCATGAGCGTCCTCTCCTCTGGGGCACGGCCTAGTTACCTCCAAGGCTTCACTACCTCCCACACCTCTAGTGCAGACTTCACCTGTAGGTGCAGCCGTGGTGAGAACAGCGCCCCACGACCCGCTTTCTGCACACAGGAGAATTTTTGGTGACATCTTAAGCCCAAACCAGAACACAGATTGGTTGCTGTGTCTTCCCCAGTTCAGTTCTGTTCGAACCTTTGCACAAATGAGTCAGGTTGGCGTCCAAAGGGCCCTGACTCTGCCCAGAGCCCTTGTCCTCCTCTTTTACAGACTGGAGACTGGGTGTCTCTCCAGTCCCCTGATCTACAATGCGCACCTCCGGGGTTCTGGGCTGCGGGCCCTGTGCAGAGGACGAAGAGCGAACCGCGTGTCTGTCTTTTGGGGCGCCTTGGTTGAGCGTGTTTCCTGTTTCTGGAGTCTGTGCCAGCTCTCGCCCGGCCCCCTGCGGCACAAGTCCAACAGTAGCTCGCTGCCTGGATCCTCTTCATTCGTGTGCCCCTAGAGAAGACAAAGAGACCTTTCCGCAGGAAGCATTCACATCGGGGCCTCAGTGGTCATTTCAATACCAAGATTCTCCTTTAAAAATACTCTTCCTTTGATGTCTTTTGGCGGGAGTGCAAAGTCTTGCCATATAGTCCAGGCTGCCTGGCCTTTGAACTGGAGATCCCTCTGCTTCAGCCTCCTGAGTGCTGGGAATCACAATGCAGGCATGCACCACCATGCCAAGCTTCCAAAATCTTTATGAAAAAGGAAAGACAAACAGTGTTTTCTTATCACTCTGTAGCTGCCCGTTTGAGTTGCGTCAAATCCCAGGTCTTTTGTTAAATGACTCTTACATGCAGCCTCAAAGTAGAAGGGGAGTTTCAGCTGAGAAAGGCTGGTCTTGCCCTCTGGTTCCTGGTGAGGATCCAGCTGCGCAGGCCCTAGACTTGCAACTTCCGGGCCCTGTGACTCCGCCCCTTCCGTTCCGAGCACACCTTAGTTGACCGATTTGACTCAATGTTGGAAGCGTGATAGGATTGTCAGGATTCTGTGAATCCAGCTTCACATATTGTGATGATTGAGCGTAGTGTTTAGTGACACGGTAAACACATTAGAAAAAAAATCGAGATAGGAAATAAAAACAGAGCAAGTTGGCCATCCTAGAGAGAACCAAGCCTCTACCTGCAGCTCACCTACCGTGCTTTATGGAAGTTAAAGGTCCAAGTTTAACTGCTGTCCAGACCTTTCTTCAGCACAGAAAAAAGCAAGGGGGGGGGGTGCTCCTCACGTTTGTGTAGATTTCCGGCGGTGAAGTCTTCTTACATGGGGGGACAAGTCATTGCCTCTCTGTTGGTGGCGGGAGGAAGCCGTCACTCACCAGGCAGCCGAAGCACGAGTGGCCCTGTGCCTCCGTCCAAGTGGAGCTGGTTCTTGGCGACAGGACCTCGGTTTGCTCACCTGTCTGGTAGGGGCTCCCCGCCTTTCCTCTGCCTTGTTGTGCCTTTCTGCCCGTGTTCCGTAGGTGAACGCGCAGGCCCTGACCAGTGCCTTCTCCCCACACACCAAGCCCTGGATTGGCCTGGCAGAAGCTCTGGGGGCGCTGATGCAGGCCTGGGCCGGCCCCCCCGAAGGAACCGTCCAGGTGGTGACACAGGGTGAGCACGGATCTCTTGGGCCACACGGTGCGGGGGGTCATCGTCCCACCTGGATGCGTCCACTGCTGGCCACAGAGCTGGGGAGAGACCCAGGTGACTTGGCTGTTCTCTGAGCATAGCCCACTTACGGCCGACTATGGGGCGCAGGGTAAGGGGCATAAAAAGCCACTGGGAAAGTAGATTTCATGTTCCTGAATCCTATTTCTGCAATTTTTTGGGGATAGACATGTTTCTGTGTGAAAGAGAGATACCCACAGAGACAGTTTCATGCAGAAGGCCGTGGAGGGAATCCCAGAGGAGCAGCCAGGCCTTCGCCGGTTCTTACCCCGTGTCTCACCTGCCGCGCGGGGTTTCTCCTCTGAGCCTGGATCCCTTGCGTGTGGCTGGCGAGGCAGGGGACACTTCACCCTCTGGGACTAACGAAGACTCGCAGTCTGTGGGGTTCTGCCCAGTCTCCGAGTGGGAAGGAGAATGGAAATGGTGCCCTCTGCCCACCGCCGGGCTGCCGGGCAGGCTGGTGCTGCCTTGTGGTGGGGCCAGCCCGGTGGTTGAGTGACCAGGGAGGGCCTCGTTTCCCTTAACCGCTGGAGAGTGTCCTGCCCGCTCCGTGTGCGCGGGGCCAAGATGGTGGCAGTTAGGCCGCAGCACTGGTGATGTCAGGGCACATCAGCCTGGCCCCGCCTACCTGTGCCCAGGCCCCAAAAGACACCAGGCAGTTGCTTCAGTTGCTCGTCTCTGTCCATTCCCTGAGGCTGGCAGGGGTCCGAGTGCCAGCTTGTGAGAGGGGAGAATTTCTAGGTGTCTCCCTGGAGGCCGCTGGGTAGGCCAGGGTGGCAGAGGAGTCGGGCTGAGTCTTGGAGAGGGGTTTCTCCGGCTGGCTGAAGCTTCCTGGGTTTCCAGCTTGGACCCCGATCGTGTCCCCTGCCTGGCTCTGGGCACCTGCGGAAGAGTCAGACACGCGGCCCGTCTGCGGCAGCAGTTCCCGGGGCGCAGCGGAGTCCGTAGCCCATAGCTGAGGGCCTGTGGCTTCCTGCGCCCGCCTGTGGTACTCGGCGAACAGTGACCTTTTGGCTTCTCTCTGGCCCCAGGAACATCTCTGAAGAGTGCTGGCAGCTGCCTGAGCCCTGCGGTCATTGTCGGCCTCCTGAAGGGGGCGTCCAGGCAGACGGATGTGAACCTGGTGAACGCCGAGCGGCTGGTGACAGAGGCTGGCCTCCGGGTGCGCCTCCCACCCCTGCCGTCCGCTCTGCTCTTCCACCCCTCATTTGCGGTCTGCTCACAGCTGCCCACTGGGTGGAAGTTCGGGGTGTGAGCCCTGCCCCTGGCCCTGTTTGCCTGTGAGAGGGAGCCGTGCTCTTCCTGTCAGCGTGAATGTGACACCTGCCTCTGAGCACTGTGGGTAACTGGTGCCTCTGAGCCCTTTATGGGTAATAATTGCGTGCTGTGGGGCCGGAGGTGGTGCGGTGCCCCCACTGCACAGCCGGGGAAAGAACAAGGCCGTGAGGTGCCCGGGAGACACCCAGTGCGGTCTGCGTCTCACTGCACCCCGTGCTCCCTGCACCGCAGCACCCAGCGCGTGGCTCACCTGCCGCCTCCCAGGCCCTCCTGTCCGAGTTTCCCAGCCAGTGGGAGCCCAGAGAGGCAACAGTGGCGCTTTGCCACCCTCGACTGGCCCATCCTAGGCAGGCCACTGAACGCTGAGGCAGGAAGTTGTTGGAGTGGGAGGGGCCACCTCGGGCCCCTGTCCCTGTCCTCCTGTCCTGGTCCTCCAGTCCCTACCCTCGCACGCCTCTGGGGTTCTGCCCTCCCCTCCCGGCCTGTGTCTGGCAGGTTTTTCTCCATCTTCCTTTAGGGAGGTCCCGGGACCCCGAGGCTAATGCAAAGGGCACAGACTCAGCCCACGCGCCCTGGCCCAGAGCTTCTGAGCCCACTGGCCCTGATGGCACTGCAAGCAGAGCGGGCACAGCGGGCACAGCGTGGCTGGAATAACTGAGCCTCCTGCCTCCTCCCTGCAGGTCACCACCTCGCACAGCCCTGCTGCCCCAGGGGGGCAGGACCATGAGCAGTGCCTCCTGACCGTGGCCATGGCAGGTGCCCCTTACCAGGCCGCGGGCTCCGTCCAGGGCACCGCGCCCGTGCTGCGGGCGCTCAGAGGCGCCGTCTTCAGGCCCGAAGTCCCTCTACAGCGCGGTCAGCCGCTGCTCTTCTTCCGAGCGCGGCACTCCAGCCCTGCAGTGCTGCCTACCGCGATGGGTGAGCGGGGCTGTGGGGGGCCGCGGAGTGTCCTGACTGGGCCCCCAGCTCTGCTCCTCTCCTGCCACCCCGTTTGCCTCGGGCACGTCTGGATCCGCAGAAGCAGGGAAAGTGCCGCTCAAGCGCACAGAGCGGGAGGGGCCGCCGGAGCACCTAGCAGTGGCCTGGCCCAGGCCCAGGCCCCAGGCTCACCGCGTTGGCCACACCGCGCCCGAGCCCTGTTCCGGGAGCTCAGGGCCACGGCGCACAGGTTTCCCTCTGCCCACCGGCCCTGGTGACCAGGCTGGATGCAGCAAAGCCAAGTTCGGCCAAAGCGTGTGCCCCCAGGTCCCGAGTGATTTCAGCATCTTTGCCAGCTGCCCAGAAGAACTACACAGCTGTTTGTCTTCGGCCTCACTCTTGGGCTGGAGAAAACCAGCTCTGCAAGTCGAGAGTTGTAGCTCTTCGCCTGCCAGGTCGGGTCGAGCACCCCAAGAGCCTGGCACACTGCCAGCACCTGAGCAGATGCCATGTTTCTCTTGCCATCTGCCTCACTGGCACTGAGACCGGCATCACCCCATGGCCGCTGTGGTCATGGCTGCCCAGTGCAGGCCACTTGCTGCCCCTCGCTCCCTCTCCCAGGCCCTGCGCCCTGTGCCCTCTGCCAACCAAGGGTTTCTACTTCCAGGTCTCCTGGCAGAGGCGGGCGTGCAGCTGCTGTCCTACCAGACTTCAGTGGTGTCAGATGGGGAGGCCTGGCACGTCATGGGCATCTCCTCCCTACTGCCCAGTCTGGAAATGTGGAAGAAGCAGGTGTCGGAGGCCTTCCAGTTCTGCTTCTAATCTTGGGCCTCACTAGTTCCAGCCGTGGGGGCTTCTCCGAGGAAATCTGCCCGCCCTGGTCAATAGGGAGAGGCCGTCTACACTCCCGGGGCTGACTCGGGCCTCTGATGCAATCTCAGATCCTGCAGTATAGCAATAACCATCAAATAAAGAGCCTGCTCCCAGCCTTGTGTTTGTGTTGTCATTGTCCTGAAGAGCCGCCAGAGGGCGTGCGTTTTGGCCTGAGGGTAAGAGGTGGGCAGGGAGTTGGGGTGAGTAGATGCCTGCTCTGAAGTTGACCCCCTCACAGGAGCAAACTCAGGGTGTTTTAGATTCTGTCCGTTTTGAATATATGTGCACATTAATGAGTAAATTTGGCAAACTTCACACACAGCACTACGTGCCAGGTATCAGATTGGTACTTCGCTTTGAGGAAAGTCAAACCCGACTGTTGTTACAGAGTTCTCATGGGAGTGGGAAGGCCTAGCACACAGGTCACTGAGCACACGAGTGAGGGACCAGAGGTGTATGGGAGACTCTTGAGTCTCCCAAGGAAAAAGTGCTCTAAGCCTGGGGTGTTCCTTTCCCTGAGGAGAAGTTCGGAAGGATTTCTTGCAGGGAAGAATCCTAGTGCCCTTGGTCCCAGCACGTCGCCATATCAACTCCAGAGTGACACGCTCCAGAGCCAGCAATCTCTGGAAAAGCCCCATCTATGACTGCAGGGGGGAAGGGGGGCTTGTAAACACAAGCCATAGCATTCTGCCCTGTGCTCCCCAAAGACGCATATATCCCTTTATGCAAAAGGTGTTTAGTCTGTTTCCAAGATTTGACAAAGACTTGGCAGTTTTAGCACTGTGGAAGAGTCCAACTGTGGTCTCCTCAGAGATTTAAGGCAAACTCTTAGCTGCAAGCCTCTGTACAAATGAAGAGTTCAATGCTTTCAACGTTCACTGGCTTCAAACTTCTCCCCCTGCATCTTTGACTTTGCACTCAGCTTCACACACTGCCTGGCCTGCCAGGCCTTCGGAAGTCGCCTGACCCCACAACTCTTGCATTCTGCCTGCACCTATAACCAGCACCGCATAGATGATGCCAAGACCTGCTGCCAGCAGGAACAGCAGTCAGGCTTCTTTCTTGGCTGTGAGGGTCAAATGTCTGTGAACCAAATCCTAAGGAACAACTTCCTTAGGTCACTACCATTCTGGAACACGGTGTTCCGGGGCTCTCTTCTCAAAGCAGTCTCACCTTTGAAACTCTGAGGCTGTGAATGCTGCAGTCCTGCTGGTTCTTAGGTTGTCCTGAGGCCACGTTTTCTGTTTTCTGAAATGCTTGCCTTTTTCTTGCTAGTCCTTTCAGTGACCTCTGTTCCATCTTTAGAAGCCAGCACTTTACCGGAGCTTCCTTTCCTGCCAATCTCATAATAGTGTTTGGAATTATTCTGCTGGGCTCTTCGCTCTTTATGCTCAACATAAATCTGGCTGAAATCTCCAATAGTAGCCATGCCACCACCTCTACATTAGACTCCCTTGAAATTTCCTACGCAAGATTAGCTAGTCTTACTTGCCTTAATCTGACTCTCAGGCAAAGCCTCTGGACACAAGCAAAATACAAACTTTCTGCCAAGGTATAAATCACATCATATGAAATCCAACAGCCAATGAAGCCCTTTGTCCCATCAGTCTTCAGGTTACATTGTCGTGCATCCTGTTTCTATCCAGTTCCTGGATTTCTACCCAATCCTGGATTTCTTTCCCAATCCTGGTCTTTACTGGCAGGATTTCTATCAGCCTTTTGGTCTTCTGAGCTCTGACCAGAATCTCCTATCAAGTAAAGCCCAAGCTTTACTTTTTCCAGTCAGCATCTCCACACCTTTCCAAACTCTCCCACAAGCCAGTCCCAAAGGCTTTTGAATCACATAATCCATATAATCACAGCAACAACCCCACTTTTTTTTTTTTTTTCTTTTTGAGACAGGGTCTCACTTTGTAGTTCAGGCTGGCCCTGAGCTCACTATGTAGCCCAGGAAAGCCTCGAACTCAGCAATCCTCCTGTCTCTGCCTTCTGAGTGCTGGGATTACAGGCGTGAGCCACCACACCTGGCACTGTGGTATGTGGTGTTGATTGCTGGTGGGCATGAGTGTCCACGCCCAGCATTGTATGTAGTTACCGGGGGCGAGGCAGGCACTGGAACCACTGAGCTAACCCTCCAGCCCAACAACCCCACTCTTAGTACCAAATTCTTAGTTACTTCCCTCTCACTGCTGAAACAAAAAAGTTAAGGAAGGGGTTTATTCAGCTCACAGTTTGTAGAGGCTTCAGTCCATAATTGGCTGGCTTCTGGGCCAGGTGGTATGACAGATATTGCAGAGGAAAAACAGTTCATGGGTGGGGGTAAGATGGCAAAGCAAGCAAGAGAGAACTACTGCTCTTTCTATCCGTTATATGTTATCCAGCATATTTAGGGCAGGTAGCACTTGCATCCTTAATCCTAGTGCCCTTGATCCTTGCACCAGATCAATTCCTGCATCACACACCCTAGACCTAGCCATCTCTGAGGAAACCCCAGCTATGACCACATGGGGCTTTGTGTCAGGGATATCTAGACACAAGCCAAAACATTCTTGAAGGTGGCAGTGGGAGGTAGAGACGCTGTGTAGCATCTAGCCAGCCTCTGTCAGTAAATCACAGTACAGGTCTCCAGAATTTTAAAGCAAGGCTGTACCATCATCTGTACCTAACTGCTCTCCATTTGAAAAATAGCTCTTGGCCTGTTATTGGGCCTTGGTGAAACCTGGATGCTTGACCGAAGGACGCCAGGTTATCATGCAACCTGAGTTACCTATCATGAGCTGGTATTGTCTGATCCGCTGAGTCATAGTGTGGACATGCACAGTGACAGTCTATCATTAGATGGAAATGGTATATATGTGATGTCCCAGTGTAGCTCCAGAGGGTACAAGCAAGTTTCTAAAGAAGTAGCCCAGATGCTCGTGGCTCTTTCTGCTATATTGTCTTCTGTTTCCCAGCATGCATCTGTGGCCTCATGAGGTGTACCATGCGATCAGCTATTAGAGGAAAAGAAGGCTAGGGCCTGATTTGTGGATAGTTCCGCACACTGTGCAAGTACCACCTGCAAGTTGACACCTGCAGCATTACAGCCCCTTTCCAGGACACCCCTGAAGGACAGTAGTAAAAGAAAATCATCACAGTGGGCAGAACTTCAGACTGTGCTTGTGGTGGTACATTCTGCCTGGAAAGTGATTCATGAGCTGTACTCAGTGGTCTGGCAGGATGGCCAGTAACTTGGGAAGAACATGACCAGAAAATTGGTGACAAGGATATGTGGGAAAGGTGTTTGGATAGATCTCTCCATATGGGCAAAGGATGTGAAAATATTTGTAGGCCATACAAACACTCACAAGCAAGGGACCCAAACAGAATAGGACTTTAACAATCAAGTGGATAAGATGAACCGTTCTGTAGACAATGGTCAACCTCCTTCTTCATCCCCTCGTTCATTCCTGCCGCTGCCCAGTGAACTCATGAACAGAGCGGTCATGGGGAAGCACTGGAGATTATATGTGGACTCAGCAACATGGATTTCCACTCACTGAGGCTGATCTAGCTTCAACCACTGCTCTGTGGCCAATATGCCAGCAGCAGAGACCCCAACACTGAGCCCCTGAGATGGTGCCATTCCTTAGGGTATCAGCATGCAACCTGGTGGCAGGTGGATTGTATTGGACTACTTCTATCCTGGTATAGATGCTTATTATTGGCAAATACAGATTTCCATTCTCTACACATAATGCTTCTGCCCAAAGCACCATCCATGGACTCACAGAATCCCTTATCCACCATCGTGGAATTCCATATATCATTGCCTCTGACAAGAACACATTTTACAGACAAAGAAGTGGGGTGATGCGTGCATATTTGTGGAATTCACTGATCTGACCACTTCCCTCACCAACCAGAAGGGGCTAGACTGATAGAAAGGTGGAATGGACTTTTGAAGACACAACTGCACCACCAGCTAGGTGGCAGTAGCTTGCAGGGCTGGGACAAGGTTCTTCAGAGGGCTCCGTATACTATGAATCCGTGTCCACTATCTTGCGGTGTGTCCCCTTTCTCTTGGATTAACAGGTCCAGGAATCAAGGGGCAGAAGAGGAAATGGTAGGATTCATTACTGTCCTTAGTGATCCCTTAAAGTGTTTACCTCCTGTTCCCACAACTTTCTGCTCCACTGGACTTCATTCCCCAGGGAGAAGGCTTGTACTAGGACGTACAATACTGATACCATTGAAGTGGAAGTTGTGACTTCTCTCTGATCATTATGGTCAACTCATGCTTCTGAAGGAACAAGCTAAAAAAAAGCGTTAGAATGTTGGCAAGGGTGATTGGCTCAGACCGTCAAGGGGAAATAGGAGTACTCAACAACGACCCAGTCTGCTTGACAATGGTCTGGAGCCTTCAGGAATGAGGACATAGGTCACCCCACCAGGGAAAGAACCAAGACCTAGTGAGGTTCATGCTGAAGGTCAAGGGGACACAGAATGGACAGTAGAGGAATGTACCAGCTATGACCTCCTGATCAGCTACAGAAATGAAGATTGTATTTCTAACAGCTCGCTCAGTAGGCTTTTAATGGGATATAATGTTGATGGGTACTGGTTTTTAAGTAGTACTAAACCTATGTCATAGTGAAGTCCTAGGCTTTATTATACAGGTTTCTTCTTTTATGTAATATGACTAAATTTTAGTATATGTGCTGCCGAAGCAAGCACAACTAAATTTTAAACCATGTACATAAGCGGTAACGAAAGGAATTTTAAAATTTGAGAAGCCATATTATTTTAATGTTAATGCATTATACTGGTATATTGCAGTTTGTAAGCAAATTATTAATATTTATTTAATTTGCTTTTTGGTACTGTAAGTCACTGATTAGTATTAAATGTACTTTTAAGGTTTTGCAATAAAGTAAGAGAAGCAGAAGGGGCTTGTTATAAAGAGTGTACATACAGTTGTTTTCAGACACCTGTTTGTAATCAAATTATTTAGTCAAATAGCCGGGCGTGGTGGCTCACGCCTGTAATCCCAGCACTCGGGAGGCAGAGACAGGAGGATTGCTGAGTTCGAGGCTTGCCTGGGCTACATAGTGAGCTCAGAGCCAGCCTGAACTACAAAGCGAGACCGTCTCAAAAAAAAAAAAATTATTTAGTCAAAATAGTGTGGCTTTAATTTTGAATTGTGAGAACCTTTTGAATATTTCTGTGTGAAAATAAACACAATAAGAATTGTATACATACAATTGTTATATTAATGTCAATCTGAATAGATAAAGACATGTCATTTATTTACAAATCTACTACTGGAGACTAGTAGGAAATCTGCCTTGTTATCAAGTTGACAAGGGATGGATTGTGGCAGTTAATAATTGTCAACATGAGTGGGAATTCCCGGCTGAATTGAATCAGCATGGTTATGGGCTTGGAAAGCCAACTTTAAGGATTGTTGCCAGAGCAATGTAAAAAAGGAAAACGGGGGTGGGGAGGAATTTCAGCTGATCTTCCTTGAGGGAAATTTATGGTCTCTGCTTTTCTTCCGATGAGCTTCAGTAGCTTGTCTTTGAAAGAGCTTAGGCTGTTTTCTTCCTTCAGGCTAGCTTCAATCCTTGTCTTCAGGCCAAGGTTCACGGGGGCTACTAGGTAGGGTCAAATTCACCAGATGAGGGAAGAATTTCAAACATGATCCACGGACAGAGGTTCTGCTAGTGTTCTTCCATAGGGACTTTCTGTGGGTCTGTAGAACATAAAGAAACAAGCAAAAGCTTAAATCATGAGTCTCCTCTTGCTCACTGGGACCCCCAGGACCTGCTCCTTGCCCTAGGTGTGGCTCTGCATTCTGAGCTCTGGGAAATTCCTGCTGCCCTCCCACCTCCAAGCCTGAACTCCAGAGAGGCCTGGCATCCCATACTATAGGAGCCAAGACTAGGGAAGGCCAGAGCCCACATTATCCACTCTTCTCTCTCTGTGATGAACAGTGGGCTGGGCTGAAGTGGTGCAGAGACCTACAGAGCTCCATGGAACACTGCACAGACATCAGATCTTTGTTCTAGCTAAAATCTCACTCCAGCAGGCTCACTGCTCATGTGACTACTGGCCAGAGAAAAGTATAAGAGCTCTAGTTTTCTCTGCAGGTGCAATGCCTCTGTCAGAGAAGGGGTTTGACTTGGAGATTCTGCTTTGATTTTATTTATTTTTTAATGGTATATGCCTCTTTAAACATTTTTTTAAATTTTTATTTTTATTAGTACATATTTTCAGTATATGATGATTATATTCAACATGGGAAATTGGTATGTGTATGTTATGGTTTGTGTCTAGATGTCCCCCAAAACCTCATGCAGTCATAGGTGAGTCTTTTTCAAAGGTGGTTGGATCTAGAGTGTGTGGTGCTGGGATTAAGGGTGTATTATTATTAAACTAACCCATTGATTATCTATGCTAGGATCAAGGGTGCCACATCTTGGATGTGAGTGTTACTAATCTTAAGGGGATAAAAATATAAGGGACAGAAAGAAGGCTAGTCTAGGAGCATTTGTCACTTGTTTGTTGTAGCTTGCTGCCTTGCTGACTTCTGCCTGCCATGAACTGTTTCTCCTTGTGCGGTCCTCTGCCATGTCACCCTGCCTCGGAGGCAGCCAACCATGATCTGAAACCTCTAAAAATTACAAGCTAAACAAATCTTTTTTCCTTTAACCTTGGATGTTGGGTAGTCTCAGAAATGAGAAAAAGTAAGTAAGACAATGCGTATAACACATTTTAATTCTTTTTAATACACTTGCCCCCACCTCCTTGCATCTCTTGGATCCCTTCTTATTTGCAAACTAGCTCCTTGTGGAGATTCTCCTTTGAGAGTCTCCTGTTCTTTCTGTCTTCCTGACTGTCTTTGTTTTTCTCATAATTGAACTCAGTTGGATACATTTAATCTTCTCTTTGCTATCAACCTACCCCTAGGGACTATATTTCCAGCAACCTCCTTAGCAGTACCAAAGTCTTGCAAACCTATTTATAGTCCTTGTCCTCAACCTCATCCTTCATCCCTGGCCTGGTAGCTTCATGTCCATCTTGCTCCGCCCCTAACAGCGCAGTGACACCACTTCAGGAGCCCAGCAGAGAATGCTGAGGAGCTGAGGACACTTCACTGGCTACAGAGAAACTCTGGGCGGCCACCCTCGCGTTTCCTGCCTCCTCCTGTCTGAGTCTCTCCTTATCCATGAGCTCTTCCTTTTCTCCTCTTCTCCATGCCTTGCCCCTGGTAGACCTTTTTAGTCTTCCCCCTTCACTTTCTAAGGGAGCAGAAAAATTAAAAAATTTGAATGTGGGTTCTATTAACAGTTTTGTGTTTCAAAAGAAACTGCTTCACACTCTTCTGCTTATCTACTTGATAAATACACTGAAATAAATATTTGGGTTCAGGAAATGTAAGACAGCTATTCTTAACACTTGAATTTCCTTAAAGAAATACCGCAGAGAATTCTGCTGGGCCAGAGATCTAGCTCACCTGCCTAGCAAGCGCAAGGTCCCTGGTTTGATCCCAGTGACCACATACAACAATACTGGGCATGTTGACTCACGCCCATCAGCAATCAGTACCACGCCCCACAATGCTGAGCATGGGGGCTCACGCCTGTCATCCCAGCACTCGGGAGGCAGAGGCAGGAGGATTCCTGAGTTGGAGGCTTGCCTGGGCACCATAGTGAGCTTAGGGCCAGCCTGAACTACAAAGCGAGAACCTGTCTCAAAAAAAAAAAAAAAAAAAAAAAAAAAAAGATTTGTTCCGCTGAACTAAAAACAAAAACTAAAAACAAAACAAAACCAAGAATTCTTCTGTTTATCCTCTCACTCCAGTTCTCTTCCATGACACTCTCATCTCTTCCTACGCTCGTCCCCGCCATGCTGCCAAGCCCACCGACTGCTTCTCCTCAGGAGTCTTCTGATGTCACAATTGTCGGATGGCTCCCTAACCCAAACCTTCCTCCTCTGGCTCTAGCAGAACCCATGACCACCTGGCTTCCTCATGACTCTACTCCTAACACCCTCATAGGGACCTTCTCGGAAGGTTTCATCTTTGTCACTGTCCCTTTGGGGCGACGAGTTCTACAGGTTCCACTGCGTGCTTTGTCCGCTCTCAGTCCTCCAGTGGAGCTTCCTATCTTGAGCAGATCAGACAAACAAGTCTGTCTTTTCCCACATTGAAGATTTCGGGACCTGATGTTCTCCCAGTTTTTGCCTTCCCTGAGATTCTCACTGGTCCTAGTGTATAAATCTCCTCTCCCAATCATTTTGGAAGCTATCGACCCTCCGTGGCTGGATTATAGTATCAGAACGACATCTGTGACCCAGACAGAGATCTCAGGGGCTTAAGCCATCCAAGCAGTTAACCCCGAGAGCTGTCACTCACCGCTTTTAGATGGGACGCCGGGCATACTTTCGGCGATGCATCTCATCCACTCGCTCAAGGTACCAAGTACCCGGAAAAAGGTTGTTTGTGTCACCAGGTGGTGAGAAATTCGCTGTATGAGAAGGAAAGAAGATAATACTCACAGAAAGCTACATGGGTTTGTAGAAGACAACATAGTAACAGAAATTTCTCCACATACATGGTGAAGCTTTCTGGGCTGCGCTCCCAGAGACTGCTGCAAGGCCTCCTTCGGTGAACACCAGACCAGCAGAGAAACAGAGAAGCAGCCATTTTGGATCTGGCACTTAAAGCCAGACTTAGCAAAAATTTTATGGTAGAAGTATAACATTTTCCTGCAATAAACATTACTTTCATCCACTGAAATCTTCATGCATCCTTTTACCCAGGTTGGGCTTGGGTTGAAGTACACCCCCAGAACTTCCTGTTTACTGATATACTTCCTTCCTTGCTGTAACATTGTGGGCTCTGATTTATTGCTGCCCTCTAGTGCTTGGAAAATCAATGTTCATCTCAGAAGTCCTGTTTTTTTTTATTCCTATTGTATTTCTTTGCTCTAATATCTGTTCCAGATGAGATCAGTGATCTCAGACATCTGGACTAATCCCAACTCCATATATTTTTTCCTCTTCTTCAAACCACTCTGCAAAGCGTGTACTCACCATGGTTTGGAAACCACCTGATCTCTCCAGTGCTCACTTTGTCTTGTGTTTTCTTTCCATTTGTTACTTTTTAGGGCTATACGTTGTGGGGTTTTTATGTTTGGCAGAGACAATGAGCATTTGGGAGAAGACAGTGATACTCACTGATAACTTATTTAAGTACATGCATTCACTTATTCACTTTGGAGATCCTGCTGAGTTAGTATGATTTTAGAAATGAGATAATGATGAAAAGTTCGATATTTTTAGTAAGTGACACTGCTCATTTAGATTTAAGCTTTAAAGTCTGGGTTCTTGCAACATTTACACAGTTTACAAATACCGTGCATCTAGCTTCCACAGGGCAACACTGTCCACCAGGAAGCTCTCTGCTGCCTCCTACCTCTTCCCAACTCTGCTTTCTGCTTCCCTAGGCTGCTCTTGCCGCTTCTAACAAGGGGTCTTCTCTTAGATATTTATCATAAATGTCTTGACCCACCATATGGTAGACCTCTGATAAGTCCCTGGTTCCTAGCTACTGTCATGGAATCCGAAAAGAGTTGCTTCTTTTCTCTTCCTGCTTTTTTTTTTTCCTTACCCTTGTGGTAGAATTGTTCCCTTTGGTTCATTACTTCTGTGAATTCTTCAGGAGACATACGCTTCCGGGAGGCCAGACGTTTTGGCAGGTCGGACACACTAGACACCAGTTTCTCCAGTGAGGAGCCTGGGAAGCGGAAGCAAGATTGTTGCACCCTCTTCACTGTGCTACCACGAGAGCCTCAGGGAGCCAGCTTTAGTTGGCAGATTGTGGTCCAGGAGTGAGGGCTCTGCCTGTGTTTTCAAACACCAATGTGACAGGCAGTCATCAGTGTTAGCAAACATTCAGGGGACACTGATTTGGTCAAGATGTATCCGATGTAGTATTTAGATACTAAATCCTCAATCACAATGAACATAAAATAATCAACACTTATTGGATATCTTAACTTCATCAACTTTTCTTTAAGCAAGTGTAAATAAACCACTGTTATCTCTTACCTTGAGTATTTGTGGCTAGATCTAAGCGGCTTCCCCATATCTATTTTGTTCCTCTGTAAACTAATCTGTAAGCAGTAGCCAGGGATGGTCTATAAGAATATACGATAGCTGGGTGTGGTGGCTCACTCCTATAATCCCAGCACTCGGGAGGCAGAGGCAGGAGGATTGCTGAGTTCGAGGCTTGCCTGGGCTACATAGTGAGCTCAGAGCCAGCCTGAACTACAAAGCGAGACACTGTCTCAAAAAAAAAAAAAAAAAAGAATATACGATAGATAGATCACTGCTTCAATCCCTGCAGGGATTTTCTTTGGTCTTCCTGACAACATAGCAGCCTGGCCAGTGGCAAGGCAGAACATGCCTTGTGGCCTCAGTGACTTTCACCAGAAAACCCTGATGGACAGGTGACACTCACCGGGAGAAGCATCCTGGGACACTCGAAATGAAAACAAACTTGCTGCTAAGCCAGAGCCATAGGAGAAGGCGCCGATCCTGGAGCCAGCCAATTCTTGAGCAGAGTGACTGTAAAGAAAGAAATCAAAACCAAAAACACAGAGGCATCATATTCTTTCCAGGAAACAAAGCACCCACCTGCCACCCCGTGCTTGTCCCTGTCCACCTCCTGCTCCCTGTCAGGCAGCTGCTCCCTGCCCAGGTTAAAGGTTGTTTCGGGGTCAGTGCTAATAGTAAACAGACTTCAGCCTAGGACGTGGACTCTAAAGCTAGACTCCTTTTCCTCCTCTTCCATCCTCCTTCCCTTCCTTTCTTCCGCCCTTCCTTCTTTCCTTCTCCTTTGGTAACACTAGGGATGGAACCCAGGGCTTGCCTACTGCACTACATCTCCAGACCTCTTTAATTTTTTTACTTTAAGACCAGGTCTCACTAAGTTGCCCAGGCTGCACTTGGACTTGGCAATCCTCCTTCCTCAGCTTCGCAAAGCCCTGCGGTAACAGGTGTGTGGCAACACAGCCACCTAAGCTACACTTTCTTAGGCACCGGGTACTGCTAAATATAGAGATTTTCAACAGATGAGAGAGAAAATGCACACAGGCTGTACTTCCACCGTGCTGTACTCGGGTCCATCTCTCACAGCCCAGACGTACTGCGCTTGGCTGTGGAGGCCGCTGTCCAACACGGAAGGTGAACCCGCCTCTGCACAAGCGCCTCTACTTCCTTCCCTCTCTCTGCCTTCCCTGCCCCCATCCTCTCTCCCTTCTCTCCTTCTTCCTTTTGAAAGGATGTCTCGCCAGAGGATCCGAGCCTGGCTGGCCTCTCAGACCAGTGGGGTGGGGGAGGAGGGGGCGGGACTCACTGTGCCAGAAGCGAGGCCAGACAGCCGTACAGGGACGAGGTGTACATGTTGCCGTTGTGCGTGGAGAGGTAGAGGGACGCTCTGGTCTTCTTGTTGAACGTGTCCAGGGAGGCTTTCAGCAAGGCTTTGTCTACATCCTTGTTGGTGTAAGTTTCCTCCAGCTTTAAGTTCCTGTGAAGTAGCCAGAGGTGGCCAAGCGGGGAGGGGGCAACAAGGGGAAAATATCAGCTTCTGCGTATGTGCTTTAATATTTATTTAATCTTTTCTTTTTTTGAGACAGGGTCTCAAAAAGGAAGGAAGTGGGAGGGGCTTGTGCCAGGGTACATGCAGAGGCGGGTTCACCATCCGTGTTCTGGCCAGACTTGAACTCACTATGTAGCCCAGGCTGGTCTTGAACTCATGGTAACTCTCCTACCTCAGCCTCCTGAATACTGAGATTACAAACATGTGCCACCATACCTGGCCTGCAGTATTTATGTCATCAAAGAGTCAAATAATATGAGACTAATAATATTACACTGTGTGAGTTCATCTTCAAAGCAGTTATTTAGAGTACAAAAGAACTATACCAGGTTTAGCATGGGTTTTTTTGTTTTGTTTTGTTTTGTTTTTTGAGATAGGGTCTTGCTTTGTAGTTCAGGCTAGCCCTGAGCTCACTATGTAGCTCAGGCTAGCCTTGAACTCAGCAACCCTCCTGTCTCTGCCTCCTGAGTGCTGGGACTACAGGCATGAGCCACCACGCCCGGCACTGTGGTATGTGGTATTGATTGCTGGTGGGCATGAGTCACTACGCCCAGCATTGTATGTGGTTACCGGGGATCAAACTCAGGACCTTGTGCTTGTGAGGCAGGCGCCAGAACCACTGAGCTAAATCTCCAGCCCTAGCATGCTTTCTTAATCGGAATATGTGTATCCAGCAAAGGCTCATAAGATTTTTTTCCCTCATTTTACGTGCATTTCCTGAGTATCCTCTGCATATGGAAAGCTAATGGAAAGAAACGTCTCCAAGATAGCCTCATGTGGTATCACTCCATTTTCCAAAGAAGGAAATAGTCATATTTAATATACATAATATATGTTACATATTACATATCTGTGACATTTTAAATAATTATTATTATGATTATTCTGGTTTTTTGGAACTAAGGATTGAACCAAAGACACTGTTCATGCTGAGCACACTAAATTATACCCCTAAGCCCCTATGGTATTATTTTTTAAACATTACAAAATGGCTCATAACAAGATACATCCTATTTTAGCCAATCCCCCCGCCGTTTTCCTCAGTAGTTAGGACACTACCGTGAGTAGCTACATGCTCGTTCAAACATGTGAAGGAAGAAGCCAAACGACAGTCTCTTTTTAGGGTTTTTGCTTCATGTTTCCATTATTTCTCAAAATACCTGCATGAGTTTACACACTGACTGTGAGATTTGCCTCAGTGTGTCTATCTGTGTAGACCGCGAGCGCTTGGAGCGCAGGGATCGCAGGGTGCATTTCCTTCGCCATTTCAAGAGCCTACAGTACGACTCTACACTCGCGACTCCATCCCGTGCTCCCCTGGGGGGACGCGCGGGAGACCCTGCACTGGCCGTGCCCATCTCATCCTTCCACATCCAGGCTGGCACCTTTCCAGGGTGCAAGCTGCTTCCTTGTTTATCCCTCAGGAGCCTCAAGGCTCCCCACGAGGAAGACTTACCTGAAAGCCTCCAGTCCCTTATACGTGGTATTCTTTGTGTCACTGCTGGATGACAGGAAGTCACTGAACATCAGGCGAGCCAGAGACTTCTGGACCATCTTGCAGAAGGGCGTGTGAAAGATCATATACTGTATGTCGTCAAGGGTGAAAGGCCGGTCGATGCCATCTGAAGAGAGAGGAGTGAAGGGGAGGAGGTAGCGTGAGTGTAAACCCCGCCGGCCCACCCTCGGAGGCTGCAGTGTGCCACGGGACCCGAGCCCTCTCAAAACACTGACTTCTGCTCCCAGCAAAGTAAGCTGTGTTCATCACCATGCAAGCTTTTACTGAGTATCATCTATGTACAGGAACAGAAACATCTTTGTATCTACTATTGTCAACTTCTGTGAGAGACACTGTCTCTGTCGCGGTGTATATCTAGGCATCTCCCCAAGCCTCACATGATCACAGGGAGGTGGCTGAGTTAGGGGTGTTAGGAGGTGGAGCTGGATCAGCAGAGGTGGGCCACAGGGGCGTGACCTGGTGGAGTTTGTCTCCTTCACCAGCTCTGCCCTCTCTGTGCTTGCTCTCCACTGGGAGATGGGCAGCTTTTCCTGAGCTGTGTGTGCCCTCTGCCACACCATGCCCAAGGCCGGCAGACTGTGTGCTGAGATCTCTACAAACTGCGAGCCAAAAAACCTCTTTCTGCCTTTCCTTTGCAAGTGTCAGACATTGTGTCTCAGTAACAGAAACTGCCAAAGACACGCTCCAAATTAACTTCAGGTTGTATCACTTTTTCACTTTTCCAGAGAGAAACAGACTCTTTGAAATATTGAATCGCATCAGATGCTAAAGGTCACTCAATTTTAAAAAGGTAGGCTTTGGGTTTAGGTCTGCCTGTTCTCTGTGGAATCCCTCTTCCTTTTAAAAGGAAGACAGTGAAACTTTTGCCCTTAGTAAATTTGTAATCTCATGCTGTGACTCGAAGAAGCATCCATACAAAATCTATGCGCAAGTAACAAGCAAAATTCAAATGCCTCTAGAAGTCAGAAGAGGTGAGGGCAACTGGCCGCCAGCCGTCCTCCAGTGGAAGGATGGAGACGGAGGCCAAGCTGACTCCACGCCCCACCGATGGCAGTGGCAAGGGCCGCCCCAGAGTTCCCATGATCCCCTGCTCTGGCTCGTGTCTTTTCTCACAACCAAAACCTGCCTCTTGCTGATGCCCACGTAGACCAAGATGGCTAAGCATGGTAGAGATATTTTTTAAAGCCATTTCTCTGTACTTTAAAACGTTTCTTTTCTTCTTTCTGTGTATGAAAGTGGCACCTATTTTGTGGCTAGGAAATCGAGAAACTAACAGTGAAAATAAAACCAACCACTAACACCACCAGCCAGAGAAAATGACGTACTTCAGTAGTCAGAAAATATACACAAGACTTTTCAGTATCTATCAGGCAGACCGAGAGTCAACTGTGTCTGTCTTAAACAGAAACAGGTTCCAGCCCCACGAGGATGTGACCACTCTGTCCCCAGATGGGAACATCTACAGGTTTCATACTGGTGGCTTTGGCCTTGATTTGTTCACTTATTGTTTATTTATGTAGCTCACATTTATAGGCAATGTTACTCTTGAATTTGAATGCAGTTGAAATAGATTTTAGCATTAACCCAGAAAGAGTGTAAAGTGTGGCTATGACACAATTTTCTTGATGTTGTTTTCAGGGAAGGAGAAAAGAGACTGTGTCTCAAGCTGCAGGTACAGACTTTTGAGCATGGAAATAAAGCCCCACTGTTCGCCCTGCAAATCCTGTACCTTGCTTCCACTGCTTCTGGATTTTTCGGCGGTAGGATGCATAGCATCTGTCCAAGGCCCGTAGGTAACACTGAATGGAGAGCTTGCCATCGACCAGCGGGTACTCGGAGGCCAAATTGGGCTTGTAGAAATCATAGGCATTCTCCATGTGGGTGCCCCTGAGTCCTGGGAAGGCACACAGAGCATGTCAGGGAGGCCAGGGCGCGGCCCTGCTCCAGCAGGAGAGATGGGACAGTAGCCACGTTGTGTCTGTTTCCCACGCCCCACCGCAGCCTCCTCCTCACCGCTCCTTTCTCCAAAAGGTGCCAAATAGGCTGTCAGAATCGCATAATCGAGGCTTATTGTTCCCTTTGCATTCCCGTGTGGGCATACAACGTCTGGAAAAGCAGCTGAAGTTTTCGAGAGAAAGATTCACCTTCTCTCGGGCTTATTTCGGCCCCTATTGCCAGGTTCCTTCCCTTGGTCTCCTCTCCACCCTGTACCGCTCACTGCGTGCACCGTTACTCCGGGGAGGGGTCTTGCTGCCTCCCTCTTTCCTTTTTCCCCACCTACCCTCCACTCACAGAACACGCTTTGTGAGGCAAGTGACAGCATCCTCAAACCCAGACCGCGTACACTCTGCTGTTTTGTTTTGTTTTGTCTTGTGACAAGGTCTTGGCGTGTATTCCAGGCTGACCTAAAACTCACTGTGTCCCAGGCTGGTGTGGCACTCACGGCAATCGCCTGCCTCAGCCTGTCAAACGCTGGGACTACAGGCATCGCCGACCGTGGCTTGACTGTTCGTCTGTCTGCCTGCTATGCCTACTTGGGATCCAGGTCTCTGTGTTTGGTTATTCTGCACAAAGCCTCCCGGTCGTGGTTTACTACAGACCTTGCTCCAGGGCTAGCGGGGCGTTGGGCCCGATTAGCATGGCCACGGCTCCAGCGCCACCTGTGGGGCGCGCGTTCCCATTGGGGTACACCGCAATGTCTCCACAGACCACCAGCGCGTAGCGACCTGCAAAGACAAACAACAAACCAGTGTGTTTGCTGCCCAGTTGAGCGTTCCCTGACTCCTAACGGGTGCCAGGCAAAATGTTAAGTACCGGAAGTAGAGAACAAATCCGTATGGCATTTACACTCTAGTGAAACTCACATGCATTTGAAATGTAAATTATGTTCACATTCTCGTTATAAAAGGTTCCTTTACTCAGAACTAATTTCTGAATTCAGTAAAAACTTGTTCATCGGCATTTGTGCTGGCCAACCACCTCACGGCACTCCACAATCCCAAATATTTTCCAAACCAAGGAAACCTAAGGAATAAGGGGGGAAATTAACATTCAAAGTAGGAGCCAGAGGCTACTTGTCCTCAGCCAGGCCTTAAAACAGTGTGATTGGGTAGTAAATGTCTATGTTCATGAGGGAACCCGCAATGCTCCGGAAGATTAATTAACTTGAAAGTCAGATATGAAGTAAGTGGAATTTGTGATTTAACTTTTTTTTTTGGAGACAGGGTCTCGCTTTATAGTTTGGGCTGGCCCTGAGCTCACTATGTAGCCCAGGCAAGCCTCGAACTCAGCAATCCTCCTGTCTCTGCCTCCCGAGTGCTGGGATTACAGTCATGAGCCACCACGCCCGGCTGGAATTTGTGATTTAAATTTAGTGCTGGCTAGACTCTAAGCCATGCGCTCTGAACTTCCTGGTGTCTCTTTCATTGTAAAACATTTTATATTCAGTAGCCACTTTTAATCTAAATGATTAATAGTAACTAGCTTTATTATGGGCTGCTCATAAATAATTGTCTTGAGTATTATTTGTTTACTTTTTGAAGTAGGGTCCTTAAAATTTGAATCTAGGTAATAAACAGTAGTGCGTTATGTATTCCATCAGACACACAGTTATTCCCTATTCAGAAGAAGAAACTGAACCACAAAGAATATAATTCACTTGCTCAAAACTACATACCATAAATAATAGGATAAAGATTCAGAATCAGGACTCCAACCCAGGTCCATTGAAGTCCAAGGAGCTTGTCTTAAGAATTATAACAACCACAACAAAAACCTATTGTTTTCCCCCACCGACTGACTCTGTGTGCTTGTGTGTATGTGAGAGTGTATACTTGTGGAATAAATAATACTTTTGTATCTGTATAGTATGTATATAAGCCTATATATTTTCACTCACTTTTTTTTTTTTTTTTTTTTTTTTTGAGACAGGGTCTCATTTTGTAGTTCAGGCTGGCCCTGAGCTCACCATGGAGCCCAGGCAAGCCTCAGACTCAGCAATCCTCCTGTCTCTGCCTCCCGAGTGCTGGGATTACAGGCGTGAGCCACCACGCCTGACTTCACTCACATTTTAAAAAGGTTTAGATATAGGAAATTACTTAGCAGCCATTTAGAAAAATATCAATAAATTTGACTATCTAAAAATCAAAACTTTTATGAAAAACCAGGTCAGAAGAAAAACTGACAAGAGTGACTCTACCTACTCCTGATAAAAAATATTTCTCTTCACTTCCAAACATCTAAAATTTCAACTATGTAATAGAAAAATTGCCAGTAGACACCATTAAAAAAGTTCAAGCTTCTTTATAATGAAAGAAGAACAAGCCAAAACACTATTATTGTACTTCTGAAACTGAGAAAGATTACAGGATTTGATAGCATCTATCTTAGGAATACAATTTAGTACAGTATTTTAGAGAGCAGTTTGGCAAGAATTATTAAATATTTAAATCAATGTATCCTACAATTCCACTCCTAGAATTTTATATTTACTACATATTGCCACACACATGCAAAGCTATTGTAAAATATTCCTTAAAATGTGTTTATAAGTGTACAAAATGTGACAATCTAAATATCCACCAATATGGAACTAATTCAAGTTGACATATCCATCAATAAAATATTATGTGGATTTTTTAAAAGGATGATGTGAGCTTTACATATGGTGATATAGAATAATCTCTAAGAAATCAGAGATGAAGAATAATATACACAATATTCAAAAGCCAAATACAGATGTGCATGCTTGCAGGTTTATAGAAAACTTTTGAAACAGTACCTGGAAACTGTTTGTGGTAAAACTAGGAAGTGGTAATACAGTATGAAAAGGAGGCTTTTTCTTCATTTTACATCTTTTACTGTATGTGTATATTTTTGTTCCCAACTATAACCTTCAATCATTGCTTTTCTTTCTTTCTTTTTTTTTTTTTTTTGAGACAGGGTCTCGCTTTGCAGTTCAGGCTGGCCCTGAGCTCACTATGTAGCCCAGGCAAACCTCGAACTCAGCAATCCTCCTGTCTCTGCCTCCCGAGTGCTGGGATGACAGGAGTGAGCCACCACACCCGGCACTAATCACTGCATTTTTAAAAAGATAAAACATGGCAGCTCCCAGCCAGCCACACCCTCTCCTCTCTCTCTCAGTGTGCTGTCTCACCCGGAGTGGTTCAGGACTCCCTGGTAGATCTCCCACCTGAGGGTCTGGATGGATGTTGGAAGCAGAGATTTCATCTACACTGGCTTCTTCTGGTCTTGGTGGTGGTACCACCTTCAGGTGCTCAGCTCAAGCTAATATATATTTTGTTTTATACACTCAAAGTCCACAATTCAATAATTTGCTATTTTATACCAAAAACTGAGCACATGGCATCTGCCCCCAAGAAAGCTGATAATATTAAAGACGTCTGTGTCTGCCTGGGAATACACAGCCCCTCCGTAGAATCTGCTCATTGGAAGTGACCAGTTTGGAGCTGACAGTGCCCCGAAGACCAGGTTCTCTGGTTGCTGGTTAAAGGCTGGTAGGTGTCCCTGGCCCTTCATTGCTGCTCTCTCACTGCATTCTTGGTGGGGGTGATAGTGGCAGGAACTGCTGAAGAGGATAGAAATGCCAAGTAGGAGCACTGTGAGGACATATTTGATGACACAGAGATGAGAGCACCCCACATCAAGGGATCACTAGCAGCGAAGGCTACGGAAGGCAATCAGCCCAGGGCATCCGGCTCCAGAGGCTGACACTGATCATTCGCTCCACCACACCAGGCACCTCCCCATAAATAGGGCAAATAAAAATAATGAACGGGCTTGTGGAGAAAAGTAGCTAAGACAGGGGCTGGAGGGTTAGCTCAGTGGTTCCGGCGCCTGCCTCGCAAGCGTAAGGACCTGAGTTCGATCCCCGGTAACCACATATAATGCTGGGCGTGGAGACACTCCCACCAACAATCAACGCCGCATACCACAATGCCGGACGTGGTGGCTCACGCCTGTCATCCCAGCACTCGGGAGGCAGAGACAGGAGGATTGCTGAGTTCGCGGCGGCTTGCCTGGGCACCATAGTGAGCTCAGGGCCAGCCTGAACTACAAAGCGAGACCCTGTCTCAAAAAGTAAAAAAAAAGTAGCTAAGACACCCACTAAGCAGTAAAAACTGTCTCACTCTGTGCTCAGAGGTAAAATGTTAAAGTTCCCTTGGCCTGTTTTTTTTTTTTTTAAGAATATTATATTAGGACATCTCTAAGCTCCCTAGCAACGTTACACTTCATGATTTCCCTTATAATTAGTGTTTACTAAAGTTACCATGGTTTTCAGTCCTAGGTTTCTCCTACCCTCTACGCTGAGCTTCCTTCTCGGCCCTTTTTAATTTTTACTTTGAGACAGAGTCTCGCTAGTTTGCTCACTCAAACTTGCCATCTTCCTGCTCAATCTCCCGAGTAACCGGGATTACATGTGAGCACTTAGACTTGGACCTAGGACATACAGACCACATCGACATCAAATTACGGTCCTTTATGTCCCGTGGATGATTTTACTCGGTCATTCACCAGTCCTATGAGCAGACAGACAAAACCCCAGTAAACTGAGAAGCAAAACTTTTAGGATTCCGCCTCTGACCCAAGCTCATTTCTTGCCAAATGCCCCTGCCAGCACCTACCATCCCAGTAGCTGGACTCCATCCAGTTGGCAGCATTGAAGAGGGAGGCAGTGCCACCATAGCAAGCGTTGGTGGTATCTATGCCCTCAATGTCCGTGTTTCCCGAATCCTGGAAGAGCTCCATGAGCACCGTCTTGACAGCCTTCGACTTGTCGATGATGGTCTCAGTGCCCACTTCCAGGCGGCCCACGGAGTCCCAGGGGAGCCTGGTGCGCTCCATCAGCCGCTGCACGACGGTCAGACACAGGGAGTTGATGTCCTCCCGCACGGAGCAGAAGCCCATCTGGGTCTGGCCCAAGCCCACTGTGTATTTCCCCGCTTCCACATTGTTGTACTTCTCCAGGTCGGTTTGGTCCACATACTGGGCTGGGAAGTAGACCTCCAGCTCAAGGATGCCCACGTCTTTTGGCCACGAATCTGTTTTGGCCAAAGGGGCAGCAGAGGCTGTAGAAAACCTGCGAAGACAGCAATCATAGTTCATTAATGGTCTGTACCAATTTCCTCAAAAAGCAGTAATGCAGCAATCATTAAATTCATGTCATATATATATATATATATATATATATTCTTTTTTAAATTTTGAGACAGGGTCTTGCTTTGTAGTTCAGGCTGGTCCTGAGCTCACCATGTAGCCCAGGCAAACCTCGAACTCAGCAATCCTCCTGCCTCTGCCTCCCCAGTGCTGGGATGACAGGTGTGAGCCACCACGCTTGGCTCATGTTTACTATAATTTGAAGTTATGCTCTGACATGAATGAAAATGTAGTACTGTTATGTCTTCCAGTTGAATTATTCCTTTCATATTTATATTCGTTATAAAGTCTACTTCTTCTCACTTCAGTTTAGCTGTGCTGACTTGTTTGTTCCTGGTTGTATGGTAATCCCATTGTTTTTTCAACTTATTATAGTCTTTTTATTTTTGTCCTCTTAACCTTTCAAACTCTCAGTCTTTATATTCAACATGTCATTCTTGTCATCTGTATACAGTTGAGTCTTTTGATAAGAAATTTTAACAAGTTTGACAAGAATGGTGTTTTAATTAAATAATTTAATTCATTAATATTTTTTGTGATTACTGATATACCTACCATCTCTCTTTCTTTGTATTTCACTTATATACTGTTTTTTATTCCCATTATTCTTACTTTTTTATGATTAAGCAAATATTTATTATGTTTTATCTCTTCTTTTTCTTTTAGTGGTAACCTTAGAAATTATAACATGCATACTTAGCTTCCTATAGTATAACAAATTAATACTTCTGTTAGGAAGTGATGCCAGCAAGATTTGTGACTGCAGGTCCATGCATGTTTTCCATCGAAGTGGGGAAAATATCCACACTAGTGGATGTGCCAGTTGTCCTAATCTGATAATTACACATATACACATGTGTTGAAATGTCTGGCTGTACCCGATAAGTATGTACAAATACTATGTGTCCACGAAAAATAAAAATAAACAATAACACCACCTTCTGAACAGTATAGAAGCTTTATTCGCCCTCTGTCTCCCTGCGAGCTATTATTGTCATGTGCTTTATTTCTATATATGTTAGAAATCCTCGTAGGACACAATTTAAAAACTTTCAGTCCCTTTTAAAGTGTGCCTTTCATTATCTTTCCTTCTCTTTTGTCATTATTTATTTATTTATTTATTTATTTATTTATTTATTTATTTTTATGTAATATTTTTTGCAGTTCCAGGGATCGAACTTGGGCCCTTGAGCACCCAAGGTTGGCACAGTACCACTTGAGCTAAGTCCCCAACCCCAGTTTTTCTATTTTGGAGTTTCCTGCTTGATGCCATTTATATTTTCTTTCCCCAACCTTAGCCCTATTCTATATTTCTGACTGATAGTGCTTCTCTCTTCCTCCTTTTGTCCCTTCCCTTCCTTTCCCTTCTCTTCCCTTCCTGTTTCCTTTGCTTGCCTGCCTGCCTTCCTTCCTTCCTTCCTTCCTTCCTTCCTTCCTTCCTTCCTTCCTTCCTTCCTTCCTTCCTTCCTTCCTTCCTTCCTTCCTTCCTTCCTTCTCTTACTTTCTGTGGAACAGAAGCTAAACCTGGGTCCTCCATATTAAGCCACACCCTTTCTTTTGGCTTGTTTTTCATTTTCATTTTTTTTTTTTTTTGAGACAGGGTCTCACTTTGTAGTTCAGGCTGGCTCTGAGCTCACCATGGTGCCCAGGCAAGGCTTGTTTTTCATTTTGAGACAAGATCCCACGAGGTCGGGAAGTTGCCCACTCTGGGCTTGAACTTGCAATCTTGTGCCTCATCTCCCCTGAGACCCAGGATTACAGGCATGCACCGCCACGGCTGGCTTCAGTATTTCTTGAGCACACCCCACAAAGAGCTTATGCACAACCGTGCATAACAGATCCTTTGTGCCCACACAAAGCCGCGGCCTGACGGAGGAGCCAGATATCTTCGTACTCGACACACCACAAAGCAGCGCCCTGGGAGTACCAAGGCAGAAAGGAGCAATTCTGAACGGAGACTGAGACGAAACGGCAGAGAAGGCAGCGGGACCGGGAGGGGCGAACCTATTTCTTTTTCTGGATGTATTCAATTGTCTTCAGCTTTGACTCCTGGGGAAAATCTGGAGTTTCTTCTCCTTGCTGGAAGAAACAACTTCACCCCGCCGTCTCCCACGCCCGCCCACACGCTCTCCGGCCGCTTCCCCGACGCCCTCCATTCGGTGGTTGGCGAAA
The DNA here is from genome assembly GCA_004025085.1 of Thryonomys swinderianus. Lineage (NCBI taxonomy): Eukaryota > Metazoa > Chordata > Mammalia > Rodentia > Thryonomyidae > Thryonomys > Thryonomys swinderianus. The sequence continues at coordinate 1,308 of PVIC010016050.1, read as the reverse complement.
CCAGGCCCACGACGGGGAGCAACGTGTTCACAGAAACGTTGTGGGTTTTCGTGTCCTTCTGTCCTTTCGCCGCCTTGGGTGTCTGCTTCCTCAAGCGATCTCCACGCCAGAGAAGCTGCAAGGCGCACGGACCGATACCGGCAATCACCTGCAGGGCCGTGCGCGGCGCGCTCCCGGCGGGAGGCCGGTCTGACCCAGCACCGCGCGGCTACAGGACAGCGAGGACAGTGCTGGTGTCCGTCAGTGTCTGCCCAGAGTTGGCCCCGCTTCCCCGGTACCCTCAAAATAACTGGAGTTTGTACTTTCAAATATTTATGGAGGTTCTTCCCCAGCGGCTCGGGGCTAATGGTTAGCCGGCACTTGGAGCCGCGGGCCGGGACCATCTCCCGGCTCCATTCTCACGCTCCCTCCCTGTTTTCTGAGGTTCAAGGGCAGAGTGTAGGAACCAATCACTTGTTACCTTTTGTAATTTTGTTGGCAGGATAACTTCCGGACACGGGCTGCAGGGCCAACATGTAAATGCTCCCAGAAGCTTCAGAGCACCGTGGTTTAGGGTACCCTTGGATGCCAGGTGTGGGAGCACGTGCTTGTAATCCCAGCGCTCTGAGAGGCCAGGGTGAGAGCTGGGAAGTCTGAGCCCAGCCTGAGACACCAGGAAAGCTACTGTGTCAAATAAAACGCCAGAAAGGAAAGCTGGGGCCAGTATGGAAGAGAGAGAGAAAGAAAGAAAGGAAGGAAGAAAGAAAAGAAAGAGAGAGAGAGAGAAAGAAAGAAAGAGAAGAGAGAAAGAAAGGGTCCCATTTTACTAATCTTGTACACTCTCCACCACATGATTACTTTATTTAACCTAAAATCAGTTTGCTCAGTTGTTGCGTGGTTCAAGCTTCTATTCCTGTCCTCCATTTTTTTCTCTTTCTCTTAAGTTTCAAAATTAACGACCGCCCTGCAGGGCCTGTGCCGGGAAGATGCCACGGGCGCCCAGAGGACAGGACAGGGCCCCGAGGATGCCCTTGTCCTCGGGGGACAGAGGTGACCCCGAAGGTAGCAAGGGCCACAGGAGGGAAGTGGCGAGATCCTGCCGTTGGAGGAAGTCAAGACTTCTGCGGTGGGAGAGGTTGCCTTGGAGACCCGCCCGGACAGACAGACGGATGCGGGAGCTGTTACTGATGAGCAGGAGGGGCAGGACAGGGCCGAGGTGGGTGGAACGGGCCAGGGCAGCTGCGGAGCAGGGGACACGGTGCAGACAGAGGGTAGGAGCGCAGGGGCGCTCACTTCTCTTTTTTTTTTTTTTTTGAGACAGGGTCTCGC